>JAWWEN010028897.1:0-15996 GCA_035582955.1 Sycophila texana | reverse complement strand
TTCTGATAAAATTAACTATATTCCGGTTTACTAGGGTGTATAGTTAAATTTACTTTTGACTTTTTTCTCAGTGTAGTAATTTTTGCCAAAAAATCTAATTAATTAATAAAGTTATATATAAGTAATTTTTACTAGTAATTTTTGCCAAAAAATCTAATTACTTAATAAAGTTCTACATAAGTAATTTTTACTAGTAATTTTTGCCAAAAAATCTAATTAATTTTTTACAAAAAAATTCGTGCAGGCTTTTAAAAACTTTAAGTTCTGCAGAACTTCCTCTACATAAAAAATTCCGCGTTCATGCAATCACGTAATTTTCTAAAAAAAAAAAAAATAATTCATTCATCCTCCAGTAAAATCCACGACTTAAAAAAAAAAATAAAATAAATAAATAATTATACAGAGTAGTTTAATGCGTAGCAGTAGTCTTAATCTAACCCATTGTTCGATGCCTCATTGCTTTCGCGATAACCGGGGCGGCTTGATGTGGGCGCAGGGATCGGTGAGCACGTTGCCGTCGGCGATCGACGGCCCGGAGCCGGCCGAGACGGACTACGACGAGCCGGAGCAGGAGGAGCAGGAGCAGGACAACGAGTACGACGAGTCCCTCGACGAGAACGGCAACATGGCCGAGCAATAAAAAAACTCACCGCCTCCTGAAAAAAAAAAACTTTTCGACCAACGAGCGCCGATGCCTTATCCCTCTAATCACTTACTACCACCCCCGCCACTCCTCCAACACTAGTATCGCCAACGCCTAAGCTTCTCATCCGTCGTCACCGCAGCTAACTCACCTCGATCGTACTGAGAAAAGAAAATAAAGAAAAAAAAAATGTACCAAAAAAATCCAATGTGTAAAGCGCAAAAAAAATCACCTATAATTATCGCTAAAATATAACTAATGCAGGCATAACGATTGGGACTCACTAGCAAGTGGTAAGGTCACGATGTTTCTCTTCTGTAAGCTTTCTTTTTTCTTTAAAAAAAAAAAAGATCGGTACAGTTTGGTACCGATCTTGAATTTTTTTTTGGGAATGGATTGCATGCTATTTTGATTTTTCACTGGTTTATTAATTTTTAAAGTAATTGTAGTAACGCTGGGAAGTCTTGAAGCTTTTCTGTTTTTTTTTTTTTTTTTTAAATTTGTTCTTAATAAAGAGAATACATTTAAGCTGCAACATGTCATTTTCATGTTTAAATTTAAAAAAATCAAGTGTTCAGAATTTTCTTTTCAATCAACTTTCATAACTTTGATCTGCTATACATGAAAAGATATCGTAAGAGTTAATAAAGCATTTTTTGGGAAAACAAATACTTAGTTTAATTAAATTATAAAAGAAAATCAAATTAATTGCAAACTTCTTGAACTTTGATCGTTCTAATTTCAGCCAAAAAATGACATCTTAAGTAAATGGCTCGAAGAAGAAGAAGATTGAATGTGAATAATGGCTATGAAAGCAGTTCCACTATCCATCAAGACTCATCGATTATCTACCATTTACCATTGAAACTCTAACATCAACCAAGATTAAACAAATAATTAACCAAGAATAAAATATTTAATAATAAACAGAAGAAACTTGCCAGTAAGTGTTGTAAATAAATGTACTTACAGTGTTAAATGCCAATAGTGTGTGTGTACATAAAAATATATTGATAATACAAGCAAACAAAAAAAAATAATACAACAATAAACATGGTTAAATAATTGTTAATTTAAAAAGAGAAAACAGAAAAAAACATAGACAAAAAAAAAGGAGAAGATCATTCACAGAGGAACCAGCAGGCAAAATCGCTCAAGATGTTCCCAAGTGTGGCGTGTTCTAGCGCTGAAGTCTTTGGTACCTCAAGAAATCATCGGTATTCATTTAGTGCCAGTGAATTATAAGAAAATATTTATTCTAAAAATGTTTGTAGGATATATATATTACAAGAGTAAAATCAAAAATCTTTGTTGCCAAATTTATCACAGCGACAGAGGACTTGAATTAGTATATGCGAATTTAATTTATTTATGCAACTATGTGGAAGGAAGTATGCGACAATAGATCTAATAGAGCATGTTCTCCAACTCGCGCGATCCTAAACTGTAATCTTAAGGAATATAAAAGAAAAGAAAACTATTACACGAATAATTGTTTATATCGATATGCAGGTTTATGTGTAAACAATCATTACACTATTCTGCCTTTATATACATATATGAAGAAAGTAAAATTATTTTATTATATTTTATTTAATAATGGCTATGCTATATTATATATATTATATACTAAGGTAATATCATAAAAAAGTATTTCAAACTGTAAGAAGTTCATTGCCAACGTAGATATTAAATTGAAAACTGATATTAAAGTTGTAATACAAAATAACATAATTCCACTAAAAATTTCGTACATTTTTCTTACTAATTAAATTTGACAATTTTTAAACAATAATAATTTAAAGCCGCATAGAAAATAGTTTTTAATAAATTCATTGGGCAATGTGTTGATTAATTGAAAAGTACTGTGTTCACTTGTCATAATCAGCGCAACATCAAGTCTTTATGTATGTCACTAGTAATGTTAGACTATTTTTATTTTTCTTATTTTCCATAAAAATGTTATAAATAAAATGTTATTTCAACATTATACAATTATTAAAATCAAAGTAGAAAATTTTTTATTTCCTTTCTTAAAATCCATTCCTACACTCATGTGACTTAGACAGAAAATTAAGAATAGACCTAGTAACATAAATAATTATCTAAAACTATGTTTCTTATTTAAACAATATTTTAATAACTTGTATAAAAAATGTAAAGTATCATCAAATCCGACAGAATTATAAAAAAGTCTTTCACATTTTCTCAATTTACAATATATGTACATTTTAAGTTATAAAGTACAAAACTTATAAAGCTACCTATAAATTCACTACTTAAATAACTTAAATTTTTTCAGATACTTTTGTACCTCTTCTTTAGGGTACGGTTTTATCACTAAACAAGTTGCAATATTCTCTGGTTGTTCAATCCACAATTTATGGCTGACATTATTTTCACTTAACTTTGTGTGTAAAGTTTTTAAACTTTCTTCATTTGGTGCCTGTAAATATTTTTTATATTAATTTTTATATATTTTATATTTATTTTAAAATTTATATTAAGTTTTTCACATAAACAAGAGAATTATTAACAATTTACTTAAGGAGGTTTTACCGGTACGTAACTAGTAAAAACTCGCAACGTTAGAACAATTACCGGTAGAATCTCCTTAAAATTTCATAGGTGTATCGCTTACTTCTAATATTACTTTGTGCATATTATCTAAATCTGACAAATAACGTTGCGTATGTTGATCATCATGAAATAAATGAATTACTGCACTGCAGGCATGACAGGCTTGTGCTATTACAGCTCCTACAGGCCATTCCAGAGTCTTTATAAGATCTCCTCGAACCACAACGTATTGAACTATTCCTGCCATTCTGAAAAAAATGTACTTACATTAATCACACATCACATATTTTTTTGTTATTATAATAATCACTTAAAATATTAAATTAAGACCTAATTTCATAAATAATTTGTAAAATTATTTACAACTCACTATCTCTGTAAAATGCAGCTTCCATAAATTAAAAAGATATATGAACTTAAAAAACGAAAGGAAAAGAGGATTGTTAACAATAACAAATAGTATAGTCAATATTATAAAACAAAAGTGAAGATGAAGTGTAAACGTTTACTTACATAAAATAAAATTATTAAACTTTGACAGATAAACAAAATATAAACAACGTGTCACTCCAGTATGTATACATATAAACAAGGTTAGGTATATTCTTCTGCGCGCATGGCGCAATAACTTGCACATGCTGCGCAAGCGCCGAATTTCGAATCAAAGCGAGAGCGCGCGAAAAATAACTTACATTATTTCTTTATATCTGCGCTAAAATATTTACTTGTTTATTTTATTTACTTTCTTTAATTTGAAATCTAAACATTTTTTAAAAATAATATATTTTAGTTCTTATTTGTATTTGAGACACTGGACTGTTCTATCGTTAATGTGATTATATAATAATAAAGAAAAGCTGCATTTTAAACGTTTATTAATAGAACTCTTAAAGCGCAATTAAAAATTATTACAATTTTGTCTGAATAAAAAAATTAGTAATTTATTACGACGTTTTGAGCATTATGCAAAGAATCAAACGTGTAAATGTATCAGAAACGCCCACTATGCTAATGTAAAATGAACTTTTCCACTTTTCCACTCGTCACTTTTCTAATTGCAGTGAATTTATAAATAAATTAAGTTCTATAAATAATGAAGGTAAAATAAATTAATATTACCTCGAGAAATTTTATACGACTCTAACCATATTTCATTTTAATCGTAGATGCCAGGAAAAACAACACTACTGCGGTATGGTTTATTTATTTGCAAGTTCTTCACAAAGTCCATTACATAAAATCACCTGAAATATTTAAAAATAGTAAGTTATATTAATAATTATTTATATAATATCATAAACAAAGTATCAAAAAACAGTGTAATAAATTATAACATTATAGTTATTAAACTGTCTTTTTTTATAAATAAAAAAGTAATATAATCATTTTATTAGTTCATTTTTAATAACACAATAAAATAAAATATAAAATATATCCGCAATTTTTTGCAGTTATAATGACAAGTAAATAAACTAATTACATTACATTCTTTTATTTCTTCTGCTTTACGTGTTTGTTTTTAATTTTTAAGATAAAAAATAAAATAAATAACTAAAATTAAATTAAAATCAACTGTTTAACATTTAATTCAGTGAATCAAAACAAATGGAATTATTTAATGGAAATCAGTATATATAGTCATTCATTGTCAACGACAACATGATTCTGGCAACACGATCCCTAATACATTTACAATATTTACAATAAAATTGAATATTTATCAGGTAAAAATAAAAATAATAAAAAAAAACAAAAAGAAGTAATTGGTTCATTAACTAAAATGTTCATCCATTCGCTTTCGAACATACGAGAAGTAAATATAACTGCAGGAGAATATCTTATCAACCTCGATCACCCAAACAAAGTAAAGAAAAAAACTTATTGCAGAACTTTCGAATTTTTCGTACGTGCGATCGCACAGAATGACGCTGCAAAATTTTCGCCGTGACCGCGATTCCCCGTCACTTTCTCGTCAGTTCGCAGTCTCGCACGAACGAACCTCCGCGCACAAATACTCCACACATCGCAACGATCCATAGTCGCCACTGCGAAAGTCACACAAGAAAGAAAAAAAAAAAAGTCACACAAGACACAAGTCGACGTACAAATCCATATAATTTAGATTCGTATATTCCGTATACGTACCCCCCACTCCGTCGCGTAACGACCGCAAGCATTACTCGTCAATCCTGCACACAGACAAAGCCTTCCAGCGGCGAGTTTCAGCGTCGACGCCGGTCGCCGGTAGGTTGTGTCGCCTTCTTTTCCTCCTTCATTCCGGTCGCAGTCGCCGAAGAGGTCAGACGCGTTCTCCAGTCTTCTTCACCGAACCCCACCGTAAGTATCCACGAAAAAGCGACACTGCACCCATTGTTCACCCGCGGCCTTTCCGAGTATTTATCTACGGTGCAGCGAAGTGACAACCGACTGTCGCCCGCTAATTGCAACCTGAAATCGCACGTACTTATCATCTCCGCGAGTAAAAGGCACTGTATATAGTACATATTGCGCTTGGAGGCATCGTGGGAACGGCGAAAGTGTAACGGCCCTTTGTCGCGAGGGAAGAGAGAGAGAGATCTATGACCCCCGGCTAAATGTACACGCACATTAAGACACTTGCCCGTGGGCGATGATCTCGATCGGCAGTACACCTGCCATCGTTACGTAATCGCGTATCGCGGCCTTTTTTAATCGTCCGGTTATAGGAATTCCGCGGTTTCGCGTTCTAGACGCTTCTGAGCGCGAAGGCCGCCGCCGCCGTGCGACGCTGCGACGCACCGGCCCTCTTCGCGTCTCGGCTCTTCTGTCCTCGCGTGACCGAATACTGGAAGGTGTTACGCCTATTGTTTTGCATGTTTCATCAGTTATCGTCCAGTATTATCGTCTATTTATGCGGAGATTGGATTTATGTAGCGTGCATCGTTGTAACGGCTTTTTTTTTTATCACTTTTTTTTTTCATTTGCGCGAGCCACAGGTAGTTTCCTTTGCGAGCGTATGTGTGTGAGTTTGCAATGTGTATGCACGTTTGAGGAAATTAAATGATTCATTTTGTTTAACATTTTAGATGAAATTTTAATGCGTTCTGTTAATGTGGATTTAGCTGATTCACTGGTTTTCGTTTTGTTGAGCAACGTACATTGCTGGCTTCGGTTACTTGGAAAAAATATAAAAATTAAACATGACACGAGGTGTAATTTATTAATAGTTGAATTTTATTTGTTCTTTAGAGAAACTTAAATCGCAATGTCAGTCCCAGCTATCCAGAAGCCAGCTCCTCAGTTTAAGGGAACAGCCGTTGTCAATGGCCAGTTCAAGGAGATTTCGCTTTCCGATTACAAGGGCAAATACGTCATCCTGTTCTTTTACCCACTTGATTTGTAAGTTTATTTATTTTTACAATTTTCAAACGTATAATGCAGTTTAAATCAGTAGACTGTTGCTATGGGATGTGTTACTCTATTTAAATATTAATTTTGTTAAATAATCAATAACTTTGTTAAAATGTAAATATATAATAATAAATATTATATTGTGTGCATATATTAAAAAGAAATAGAAAAATTTCTGACATCTAATAGTCTATTAGTAGGCAGTAGATAAGGTGGTGGTCAGATAATCAGTCAACAGATTGTAACTTTTGATTAAAGTATTTTATTTCTCACTTATGAGTGTTCTCATAAAACCTTATTCAGTTTGATACTAATGCTTATCAATAAATAGAATGAATAAAAACGTATTTCTTATTTCAGCACATTTGTCTGTCCGACTGAGATAATTGCCTTCTCTGACCGTGCTGCGGAGTTTGAAGCTGCTGGAGTTCAGCTTATCGCTGCTTCTACTGACTCTCACTTCAGTCACCTTGCATGGGTCAACACACCTCGTAAACAAGGAGGTCTGGGTGAAATGAAAATCCCTCTTCTTGCTGACAAGAGTACGAAAATCGCCCGTGCCTATGGTGTACTTGATGAAGAATCTGGCATCCCCTTCCGTGGACTCTTCATTATTGACGGAAAGCAAAACCTTAGGCAGGTCACGATCAACGATCTCCCAGTGGGAAGGTAAAACTCTTAATAATTCCAAATCATACAAACGTTCATTGTAAATAATATTACCAAAATTAAAAAATATACAGTATTAGAATTTTAGCAAACAATTAAATTTAACTATCTTATTTTCAGATCTGTTGATGAAACTCTCAGATTAGTACAAGCATTCCAGTTCACCGATGAACATGGTGAAGTCTGTCCAGCTGGCTGGAAACCTGGAAAGAAAACAATGAAGCCTGACCCAGTTGGAGCTAAAGAATACTTCAAGGACTCGTAAACGGGAACATAAAAGATAATTTATGCAGAAAGCAAAGCTGCATTAAAATTATTGATTATCATACCTATATATCGTACTACAAAGTATTTTCTAATAATTCCTGTAGATTACAATTCGTTTATGGTTTTCTCCAGTTCGCTTTTAATAAAGACAATCTTTTTTTATAAAAAAAATGTTAATTATTTCAATTGTAAAGTACATTACTGTTGCACGTCAATACGTTCGTTTATTGAATGAATACATTGATACAAATTGATAAGCATAAGCTTATTGACTTAACCTTACTTGACCTGTTAATAAAAAATATTCGAGCGATTTGATTACACTAATGTGCAGAGTCATTGATGAATTTCATCTAAAACTGCTGTATAATCAATAATGCATCATTTTAACTTATACGTCAAATTTTGGATTGAAATTAATATCGTTCGTCAATTTTCTTTTTAATTGATTTTTATTTTTTATTGTATAAATTAACTTATTTTATTTTTAATTTCATTTACTCAATATCTAATGTTACATTTCATAAGTAACTTTACACCATGTAATATTCTTAATACAAAATTTGTTATATTTTAATGTCGTGTTGTACAATCAATGTCCATGTGGAATTATCAACATCATTAGCTTATTTAGAACTAAAAATAATTTTTTCAAGAAATAAAAGAGTGAATACACCATTGATGATAATGAACAAACGCCTTCATTCAAACTTATCATTTCATAATTTAATACTGGATTTATTATTTGTCTATTAAAATAAGAGTTTATCAGTGAGAATTAGCTGATTCTTATAAATTTTCAAATAATGTTACATTTGCAAGTAAATTAAGAAAAAACATTTATTCTTTAAGAAATTCTATTAATACTGTTCAAAATTCATTTTCAAATGTCATAGTTGCATTTGAATGCGAAATTGCGACAATGTATTTTTATTAATTAGGAGTCATTTTTATACCGACTAAATCTACAATGTGTACAATTCTATGTTTATACATAACATATTTAATCGATGAAAAAAGAATAGTTAAATGTCAGATATCGAAAAAAGTAATTTTTAAAAAAATACACACTATAAATAGAAACAGACGACTTCAGTAAGACACTGGTAAAACTCTAGTAAAATCATCAAACCAGTTTTTATCAAAGTTTCATATCTATAAAAATTAAAAATATAGCTCAATAAAGTAGGTTTATCGAAAGCAAGTTGAAAATTACAAATAATCATCAAACGTTATCGAAAATAATAAGCATGTAAAATATCGATTAATCATCAACTGCTTCCCATAGTCTCTCTTTTACGAAATTTAAAAAAATCACCAGCGCTATAAATCATCAATACCACCGTAAATTTAGGCAGAGACTGCCCGCTGGAAAAAGTGACGTCGTTTACCAAACGGGGGGTTATTTCGAGAATCCATAATATCGACCGCAAGTCGCGCCGCCTGCGATCGTTTATAAAGGCGCGCCCGCCGCATTGTATCCTGGAATGACTTCCGCTTTATTCGCGCCGCGGCGATCCGCGGCTCGCACAATGCTGCGACTTATGCAACCGACGGGGGTAAATAAACGTCGAGTCTGAGAAAGCGCACCGATTTTCAGAGCAGTAATAAGGGGAGGGAAGTTTGTATTTTCTGCGCGATGCGAGGAAATGACTTTGGCTTTGTTTTGCACAGTTTCGGTGTATATATAGTTCGATGTTCGATCGTATCGTTTTGTGGGTGGTTCGGAGATTTCGTTGTTGCTGAGTTAGTCGAAGTTGTTTGGAAATTTATAGTAGACTTATTTGATTAGTGGATATTATCGATTCTTAATGGTTTATTTTAAATTAGTAGTTTATTTCTAATATGATTGTCTCGTGTGTATCAATTATGGATTTAAATGTATAAATAATCTGAAGTAGCGTAGTAAATGGAGTTTAATTTCAATTCGAAACTAATTAAATGAAAATGAAAAATTAGAGTAATTAGGAAAATCTAGTAAGTAGTAACATGCGAGTACAGTAAGACATTGATGTTTAGTTATTTTTTTAAGAAGAAGATTATTTTTTTATATTAAGTTGTTAATCGAGTAAAAGCAGTGAAAACAGTAAAATTTGAAAGTAATGCAAAGGCATTCATGAGAAACGTTAATCATTCTGAATATTTAAGTAGTAACAGACAATTAGGGCAAGACATTTCCCGTCTTATATTGTTTCTTGACCGATCAATATTCTTTTATTGCAAGCATTCGTATAATTAAATGTATTTATTTTTAAATAGAAATATTCTTCTTCATTAACTTGAAATATTAAATAAAGTAATATAATTGGATAAATGTCTTTCAGTGATACTGATCAATATTCTACTTATTGTATCCTTTCATTTTGATACATACTTTGCTGTTTTATGAATAATTTTCTCCTTTATAAATAATTTTATAAATAATTTATACATAAATTCATTTAAATTTGTCATTATTTTAATAATTTTGAAATAAGTTAAAACATTCAAATATTTATTTAAATGTTATATATATATATATATAATTTTTACCGTGTCAAACTGCAATATTATTAAACTGGAAATAATGCATCCGAAATTTATAATTGCTGACAATATAATCTTTGAGATGATAAAGTCTTTAAAAATATTTTTATCAAAATTTCACAAACAAATATTAACATCTCTTACGTAAACGTTACGTGTCAATATACTCGTATAGCTAATCTTTAATCAGCTAACACGTAATGAATAAAAAAAAAAGCTTAAAATTTCCATTTAATTAGTGTTGATGAATCTTAGATCTGCAAAATATATATGGAAAATTTCTCAATTTTTTAAACAATAACAAAAAGAAAAATAAGAAAGCAGAAATCTAACACCATTACAATATTCTCTCCCGAGGAAACTCAAAGACTTTCCCCAAAAACCTATACATAAATTACCAACGACATCGCACGTGCGTATATATTGAAAAAAAAAAAAAAAAGAAAATGCAAAGAAAATCCTCTAGAAATTTAAACAAGGAAACTATATATACACACACAGAAGTGGAAGCCAATTCATAAAACCTACGCGCATTCATCTCCTCTTCGCCTAACAAAACACTAAGTTGCATTTCGCTGTCGCGTTTCCTTTATGCAAATGCACGTGCAACTCGCCGCGTGGTCATCGCCCCCCTCCCCTTCCCCGCTCCCACACTCGCATCCGAGGCGGGAGATACGAAATTAGATATTGGACGAAGAGTGTTCCGACCGCGAATCAACCTCCTCTCCCTTTTTTCCTCTTTCTCTCTTTCACTCTCTTTATGTATATATATATGTGTATCTTTATCTCTCTTTATCGCTGTTTCTCTCTCACTTTCTCTCACCGTAGAATAAAATGCACTGCTTAACTTTGCCGACTCTCGATTTATCTTCGCGCCGTTTACTCGCGTTTCGCAGCTTTCTCGGAAACGATCGTGGTACACTCATCTCTATTCCATTTCTTCGGCCGAGCTTTTTATATTTTTTCTTTCCTTCTTTTACTTCGATATTTTTTCTTTTTGTTCGCGCGGAGAGATTGAAATATTTTTCCATGATCGAAGGACCGGAATGTTTCGTTTGAAGAGCGCGAATAGTAATAGAATGCGGCTTACGTAAAGTGGGCTAAAATTAAAGCGAGTTTTTCTTAAAATAAGGCACCTTTGCGTGTTTATCATGTATATTCGTTAGGCAGGATTTAAAAAAAAAAATGATAATATAGAAGATAGCTTTAATGTTGATTGATAGATTTTTTATTAGCATCGAAACGTTCTACATGCACGTGTAGTAATTATATTTATTTTTGTTACTGCGTTTAATATTCTAAAACACCTATAACCATTATTGAGTACGTTCCGTAATTTATTTTTGTAAAAAGGTATGTAATAAACTAAAAAAGAAATATAAAATTTTCAAAAATTCACGTAGACGCTGACGTCTGGCAAAAGAAGAACTCATTTTTTTGTAACGCAATAAAATTCTCAAAAATATTCCCAAACTTTTCGAGTCAATAATCTTTCATTTTTATGTTCCCCCGGAAACGCGCGCACTGCTAAGCATGAGATTCAGGTGTATTTTGGACGCGCGTTAAAAATAAATTAACGTTTTAATGATTATATAAGCACCTTCCCTTTTTTTGCCTCCCATACAGCCTCGTTTCAGCCTCACTTCTGTTCGATTATTTATACAGTGATTTCCAATTCGCGATCCCTCACTTACGTTCTCATTCCGTAATGAAATTCTGACGAATCGCGGCCCCCGCAGGGGGTTACCCGATACAAACAGCTGACTAAAATAAGCAAATTATAATCGTTGGGTAACAAGAACGAGATCTTTGAGCTCGACTTATGATTCTGAGGATATTGACCCGTATCCCAAAAATTTGGCTCAATCATTTTTTTTTTTTTAATATTTATGAAGCTCGCGTATTTAATTATTTTAGTTTAAACAATTATTTAAAATTATTATTTTTTACTTATATTTTTCACTACATTATAACTTCAATTCTAACTGGCACTAATACAATTACCTTTTTACTTAAAAGTTTAATTAACACTTTTAAAGAGAAAAGTTTAGTCGTAGATACGGAAAATTTTAAATGTACATGCGTGACCTTATAAAATGCGATAATCATATACTCCAGAAAATAGCAAGACATGCAGTTTTCCGGGAATTCATCAAAATATCTACGTAAAGTTAACATGCCAAATTATACCAGACGTAAATATGTTATAATAACAAACCTTGCCGGAGTGCAGTCATAGCCAATAAGCTTGCGATTAATCAAATTTACGCTTTTCATTAAGTACACCCATTTTTCTTGCTTAATGTTTAGCGTGTGTTACATAAAATATTTTTGATAAATTATAATTTTTTTTTTTACCTCTACTTTTAAGTATTTCATTTCTTTCCTTTATATTATTTATTATTATTTTTTTAATAATTTATTTGTTAAAGAATTAGGGTAAGGATAGCTTAAAGAAAAACGGTGGAAGAATATTAAATATGAAAAAGAAGAAACCCTTGAAAGGATAATTTATTAAATTTTTTTTACATTCAATTACTTAAAACGGCGTGTCTAACCATGCCCGTCTGTTTCTACTGAAGTCCGCCTGTTATTGCATTGCTTTATACGATATTTAAAATGTACAACGTTTATCCTGTAAATTATTTATATATTTAATTAAATGCGTTATTTATTCATTTTTGCTGTTTCTACATAATTTAATTAACCTTAAATAAATACAATTCAGAGTAAAAAAAAATTGAAATTTTTTTTTTTTTTTTTTACTTATGAGCGCAGAAATCGTTAATTTATGATATCACGCTCATCGCTAAAATCTGTAACATACACCTTACATAATTTCAAAATGTACTACGTCACGTTAAGTTTCATTTTAGAATCTCGTATCTCGAAATCTAAAAGTGCTAAAACCGTCGTAATTTGCCGTTCGCTTTTGTCAATCCACTCGTTAGTTATAGCAATTTTCCGTCCAAAAAAAAAAAGAAAAAAAAATCATTCATGAGTCGCCGTCAACTAACAATAAGTATACCCTATCCATGTGTACCTGCTCGGTCATTCAAAAAAATGACTTCATCATCAATCGGACAGCGAGTGAAAGTGTAAAAGGAGAAAAAAAAGGCGACACTCGCTGTAAGAGCCTTGGCGCTCTTTCAAACGGCGACGCTATTACATGGCCGCACGACCCGCGGGAGCCTCTACTCGATCGTGACGAGCGCAACGTCATGTGACTTTTGGCACGGACACTTTAAGGCCAGGGGGAGGCTGCCGCTGCCGCGCTTCTCGCGTCTAATACCTACGCACACGGCGCGCAGACGGCCGTATATAACAAACTTGAAATATCCGGGAAACGCGGGGAAAAGACCGACGCGCGCCTTTACGAGAGACGAATGCTCGCCGCAGGAAATATACGAGCGGCCGCGGCGTTTATAAGCGATTCAAAGGCGGGCAGGCGGATTTTCTCGGCCGCCACATGGCGCGATTTTCATTGCTCCGATCGTTAAAATCGAGCGGATACAGGCACGCTTGGAGTGATTTTTTTTTTCTTTTTTTTTTGGGGGGGGAGTGAGGGGGGAGGTGATCTTTCCTCGATCGCCGTCCTCGGCGAGGTGTAAATATTTGCCGGAAATGCATTCCGGGAGATTATGAGGCTGCGAATTGACGTGCTAATGGTTATTTACTAGGCGTACTTGCTATACGTATTTTTAGGAAGTTGGGTGGAATTTAAAGCGCGATAAATAATCGGGGCGTGTTGATTAAGTCGCTTGAGTTGCAGTGAATTATTGCTCCCGCGAAATGTGAATGAAAATTTCGGAAAGTCATTCTATTTTGGAAGGCCGGCATTCAACTTTTCCGCGCGAGTCTCGTAGTTTTTCGCTCATTCAATAATTGAGACTTCATTGCGAAAGATTTTTTAATTGACTATCGTTTATTTCGTTAACCAAAGAGCGACCTGAGTAGTAAAATGTGTTTATAAAAAAACTTTTTCCAATGCCAAATGATTAGTATTAATATGCGAATGTATTTTATTCTGTTTCTACTTTTGATAATTAATTGTCTTCCGAATGAATTCATATTACAGCGTATAGGACGAGATTTATTATTTCGTAGACTGGTGAGTGACTTAAATTCTGTAGCATTGTCAGTTTCTTGTCAGAAGGACGACATTCCATTTTTTATGTTTTCGAGCGACTCAAGTTTTTCAATGTCCGCGAAAATTCTTTAAAAATTCAAAATATTTATTCTCCATTCATCTGTGTTTTCGCCAAGAGCAGCATACTTAAATATGACATTTGCTATATTCATATGCGCTTATGTTTAATGTATACACAGGGAAGACGATAGTTAATTTACGCGCTTTACTATTGATTCATACGCTGACAAAAGTTATTGGCTAAAGTGATTGTATCTTTGGCAAGCGGCTTTTACCGAAATTTAAGAGATTGTTTTGTTGAAAACGAAAATAACTTCCAATTCTCAGAGTACGCTTTAATAGACTCGTTGATCAAGATATCAGCATTTCATCTAGAAAATCACACGAATATCATATCGCAACTAAATCGCAAATTAAACGTGAAATTTAATTGTAAAGGTAAATAGAATATTTCAGTTTTTTCACTTCTTTCTATTTCAGAAAGAAAAGATCCACTTTAATTAAAGCGCGATTTATCACTTCACTTAGTATAGTTTCCCACTTTTCTTTATTTTAAAACTTTTCCTCTTTTAACGAAAAACATAAATATAAATAAAATTTTTAATAAAAGAAGAAATACTCATCTGCATTCTCAATTAAAAATTCATTTACAAAAAGCTCTATACATACAATGAAACAATTAGATATTTTAAATGGGGCAACCTAAATTTTGCCCCCATCCTTATTTCCATTCACAAACTTCCATTTCGTAACTAAAATCGTTAAAAATATTCCCACACCTCGAACAACGCGCGTCAATTATTTCACTGCAACCAGTCCCCTCCGGTCCTTCAAAAAAAAAAAAAAAAAAAAAAAAATATATAAATTCGTAAAAAAAAATCTCTCGCAACCATCAGTCTATCTCGAGCGCCACGAGTAGCCCACAGTCGGTCAGCAACCTCGTTTCGCTTCGAATCTCGCCCAATTGTCGCGCGTCGTGGCGCTAAGCTCATCCTCTCCCGCAAGCTCGCCGAGCAGGGGGGGAGGGGGAAAGCGTCCAATGTCACTCGAGTGCGCGTATAACGCGTATAAGGTACACTACCGATCGCGATCGGTAAAATCGCCCGGCGTAAATAAACACGGAGAAGAATGTGGCCACGAGCCCCTCCTTTTCTTCGCGAGCTCATTCTCTGCTCCCTCGATGGGAGAGGGGTGGGGGGGGGGAGTGCAGCCGAGCTCTCCCTCGCGCGACTCTTCCGCGTCGAGCTATTTTGGCCCCTCGCTTGCGAGACGCGAAGAGCAATAGCTCTCTTGGAAAAACTAGGGGAGGAGGGAGCCGTACGGGATTAGCGAGCTATCGGGAGGAGCGAGACTCGCGCCGTTTTCAATTATATAAATTGTTATTGTTAGTCCGGCTTCAGGGAAGCGTCGTTAACTCGATCGCTCGAGGCTTTTAAAAATAATTTTTTGTTGTCTTACTGACTTATCTTTGTCTCTCTATTTTTTACGTCTTTTTTTTCTTTGTAATTTTTCGCGCGATTTCAGTTTCGCGGGCTTTGCAGGAGAGTGCCGTCGGTTTGGGGGTTGGCGGCGATCGAGACGATCGATCGCGTCGGTGGGAATTAAAATTCTTTTTTTTTAAGTCACGTGATTTTAAGAAAGAAAGAGTTACCAGTTATTTGGGTACACTCTTAATCATTAGTTGTGTATTATGCAATTGGGAAGAACAGTGAAAAATTCCATTATATCCGTCTGATAGAATATTGAAAAATAATCGACACGTATTTTTTCT
>JAWWEN010028886.1:0-15997 GCA_035582955.1 Sycophila texana | reverse complement strand
TGCGTGCGTGCGTGCGTGCGTGCGTGCGTGCGTGCGTGCGTGCGTGCGTGCGTGTGTGTGTGTGTGTGTGTGTGTGTAGTAAAGAAAAGAGCGCTGGATGAAAGAGCAGACGCGATCGGGATCGAAGTCCAGGACGCGTCTCAAGCGCGAGAGAGCAATTAGCCCCGGTCGTTCGGATAAATAATTCATCGGTGCGCGAGGGACAGAGTCTGAGAGAGGAGAGGAAAGATCGGATCGGCGAGCGAAGCGAGAGATGAGGTGCGTTAATTGGACGGCTAATTAATCGGGGATCGGCTATCTTTCTTTCTCTCGCACCCTCGACACGATCAAGAAAAATGTTTATAGGTTAGACGAGTACAGGGAGCTGGTGGATCCATTGGGATGGCAAATGGAGCGAAGAAGGGATCAACCGAAGAACGCGATTGTTAAAAAATTAATAAACTTTAATAGTGCATTCAACAAACTTCTTGGTTTGCGATTAAACTCAAGTTAGTATGTACCTATGTGTCTAGTCGATATTGAACGACATTATAAATAAAACGCGATAAATAATAAAATGGGGATAACTTGTTTAAACTGGTTATAGCCATACAGGGTATATCATGCACTAAAAATAAATTTTCAAATATTGAAATTGTTGTAATCTACATTTTCACTGCGAAAACGAGTTTGTACGAAAAGTAAATATAAATTCGGTAGAACGATCGAATAGAATAAAAATGTTCAATTGATATTTTAATCAACTATTTAAGATTTCAAATTATTCTATTGAATGTAGAATCACTTACATTGCACGTTCTTTGACGTTGTCGAACTAAATTATGTACTCACCTGAAAAAAGAAAGAGAAAAATTAATTAACAGCTGATCGCTAAGAGAAAATCGTGTTAACGCGGTAATTAAACCAAAGCAATAAAATTCGCCGAAAGCAGATAAAAACGAGAGCATAAAATCGCACTTATAAAAAACTGTGAATGAAACAAAAGTAGCGCAGTTGAAAATTGCACAGCCATAAAATTATTCCTCCTCTCGGCGGCGGCGGCTGGCGGGCCGATGCTGGTAGCCATTCTTTTGAAGACGAAATTAGAATTTCGCCCAAGTAACTCGGTTAATCCGAGTGGAAAATACGCTGGAAATTTCGCGCGACATTATTCAGTTAACTGTGCGCGATTTTTCTGGCTGCGAAACAGGTAGAGTCCTAACGGGGCGCGGGCGACGACGTCGACGACTCTACAGAAGGGGGAGAGATCGAGTCTGCTCGCCCGCCTTATTATACGCTCTCGCGCCGAGACTCGCGCCGTTTCGAGAGCATGAAATGCCTTTTAATTAGATCAGCGCGCGCAGTCCGCAGTGTGATTTTCCAGGCGTCAAAGAGCACCTTTTTTTGCAGCCCTCACGACGACCCTACACTGCTGGCGCCGCTGGAAGAACGGATGGGGTAAAAGGGAGGAAAACGGATGGTCGGGCGAGGGAAAGATAATAAGACGGTAGCGCGGGATCATTCTGGAAATTAAGTTCATTCGTGAAAAAAGCTCTGCGTTGTAATGGGGGTTAGATTACAGTTTAATTGTTAAGACACTTTTTCCTCGTGTTCTCTCTTTGTTTCACTTTTGCTTCAGTTAAATTTACAAATCTATTTTTCAGCCCCTTACTTTTTTATTCAATTTTTTATTCAAAATTCAATTTTAATCGATATTACGATTAAAAAAATTTTCTTTAAAGTTAATAAAAAAATTATGTACTGAAGTCAATTAAGACTTTAGAAACTATTCATTCAAAACTGTCATGGAAAAAAGAACGCACTATTACTTAAAAATTACGAATTGATTTCAACACAAATTGTGCATATTACAAATCACAAATTATTTAATGCAAATTGAATAAATGTCCTACTCTTCAAAATTTATCTGTCTATCAAAATCAATTTTAAATAATTTATTTAAACTTATGTAATTTATTACGAATGCGAGTATTGAATGTTGGCACTGGCAGTTTACCAGTAATGATCGTTACGAGCATTCCCGCACGGGTCGCTGATCAAACTGTTGAATAAATTGCAATCATTTAATAAATGAAGTAATCTCCAACCATTGCCTTACTGCCAACATCAAAATCGGTTTAACAATGACATCAACTGAATCCATTAACTTATTCATTATAAACAATTACCATTACAAATAATTTAACGAAACAAAACAGTACATTTGCTACCCTCCAAAAAATAATTCAATGTTTGCAGTACAAAAGAGAGCACACACCTCAAACAATATCTGAACATTTATCCCGCATCCTGGCTTATTAATCATAAAAAAAAAATGATCACTGCTCCGCGTCATGACAAATAGCGCAGTCTGCGGCAACAAGAGGGGAGGGGGACGAGCAGACCCGCTGCGGAGCGCCGAGAGGAAACAGGAGCGAAGACTCATCTCGAGGCCAAGAGAGCGACCACCACACGGCACCTGTTTCATTGGGTTAAGCGTGCCTAGCCTTACCCCAACGTTGCGTTACCTCGCCGTACTTCAATTACATCAGATTACGAGGGGGATTAGATTCAACGTCGTCTCACCGACGCCTCCCCTCCACCCTCTGCTTTCCTCCTTCTCTTTCTCTCTGTCTCTGTCCCTCGTGCATTCGCTGCTCTCCTCGCGTCTCCTTCTCTTTCTCGGTGGGCCCGTGCGCCAGGCGCGAAATACCCCGCCGAGGGAAGCGCGCAGCTCTAAGCGCCGAGTTTTGACATCAAGAACAAAGTTTACGCGTGAGACTGGTGCTGGAGTAAATTGCGTACAAGCTTAAGATAATATTAATTTTCATGGGCCACGCGAACGCTCCTGAGTTTGTTACCTGATCCCGAGACGCCGTGTCTTTGAGCTTAGGACTTAATTTTTTCTTCATCCGAACACGCGATTTAGTTTAATTTTTGTTGCTGGGATCGAGGTAAATTCTTTTATTCGCTGAATTTAAAATGATTTAGCTTTTGGTAGCACGTTCAAGAAAAGTGTACGGTACTTTCGCGAACGATTCGAGAGCTTATCTTTTTACGAACAGATAAATTGATTTAAATATGAACATATGGTGCAAACAATGTACTTTTATTTTAACAAGTGGTACGAAACTTTAAACTTAATGAAATCACATGTGATTCAATTATTTTTTATTTAACGCGACGCAGCAACAGTATAACTACGTTCGAAAGCTAATAATAACTGCGCATTATTTATCAATAAGTTTTTTTTTCTTCATCAGTCTTCGCAGAGGTTATCAAGAGTGACACAGTTCAAGACGATTACAAATTGTCTGTTGGATGTACTGGTAACAGTATCAGCTGAAGCCAGCCTGAGAACAGTTTATACAATACAAAGTAACTACTTGGGAAATTGTAAAGCTTTAGGGAGGGGTAGAAAATTAAATAATCGAGCAATCGTAAGAGAACTAAATGTTTTCAGCTGTAACGCTCATTCGCACTCTCAGCCTGTCAGTCCGACGATGAACGTCTACTATCTAGTGCGCTTAAAAAATTTAAGTTTAAGTATATAGAATTCTACTACAAGCATCGCTCAACGTTATCTGACGGTTACTATATAGCAAATATAACAAGGTATTTTGCATTTATAAATTTATTTACTTTCTAAATAAATTTCATAAAGTAGAGAAATTATATTTTAAATGAATTTTAAGTACTAGATTTTATTCGTCTTTCAGATTATAATCTGTGACTTTTGTCATAATGTATGTGCTGCAAAAAGTACTTGTAATGTTTATTGCGCCGTGGTTTTTCTTGATTCTGCAAAGTGCAGATGCTCAATTGTACACAGAAGAATGGCCCAGAGTTTACCCAGAAGGGAAAGTAGATCTTCATGGCCCTTTTCTGGCTACCGAAGACAATAGTTTTGCTTACGGAATTTGCGATTCTGCTGATGAAATTTATCCCAATCAAATCTGTCAGTTAATCAGAGAGAAGAGACTGTCAGACGAGATTATTTTTAGAAAAACTTGTAACATTCCCGCAGATCATAATGACTGGCTTTATCTTTGGCCAGTAACTCTAAATAATAATGGTAAGCACTTGATAATTTCCTGCAAATTGTGGAAGAAAGACAGTATGGTAAACCAATGTGTTACAAAAATACGAAGTGTCGACATGACCAATTGCAAGGTGAAAATGAGTCCTACCACTATTTTGAGCGAGGGCTTATTAGATTTTGTGTGGTATGCCAACTCTTTCGAAATTTTTTACATGAGCAACTCGTCGAATGGACGCCTGGAAGCATACAAATTAATGTTCGATGCGGATGGTAATCAAATTGGTCAACCATCTCTCGTATTGCCCGGTGAAAATTTTACGTCGAATATAAAAATATATCCGGTTCAGCCAGATTCACCAGCTAAAGGACATTTCTTGATATACGTGTATTCGCCTAACTTGAACCCAGACCATAATTTCATTGTCAACCGGTACTTTCTAAACTTTGCTGACGAAGACAAGAACTTGAAAATTTTGTACATCGACTCAAATGACAAAGCTAAAATACTGTTAAATAAAATGATTGAAAACGACAAGGAACGCATTCTAATCGCTGGTTCAAATGGTAACAATCTGTTCGGTATGTGTTGGGCAGCTAGAATGTCTTGCAAAAAGATAGAATGCCTTCAATACGATGCGAATTTTAACTTGATTTTGAATGGAACATTCACTTTCGTTACCAAGATTCGACTGCACAAGATTCACAATTTACCGGATGGCGGTTTTTTAATGTTCCTCGGACACTGCCCGAATAGAACAGACTGCGAGAGAATAGAAGTGTTCAGAGTTGAGGCTGATGGGACGCGTGAAAGATCAGTAGAAATTTCTGGATTCAAATACGCCATCACCCGTGAGCAAGAGCCTATTGTAGAAATTATAGAGACAGCTAAAAAGGAGTTTTGCTTTTACATATACAACAAAGAAGAAACTCAAATGAAATACGGTAGAACATGCTTCCCAAAAAGATATTTATTGTAATTCGAATGAGGCTTTCTACATTTTGCAATAATAAATATATTATTAAAACATTATAAAATTTTTATTTTGTAGTTATACTAATCTTCAAGAATTCCTCTACTCTTTGCGACAATAAAATCGAGTGTACAAACAATTTATTTTTCTTATTATTGCCAGCCTAACTAAATATTCGCCTTACCAGTTACTACTAAGCAAACGCACCCAATAATTTAAAAGCAATCTACAACCCCCCGAACATAAATTCGCGCACCTTTTGTCTCGAGCGCCGTGAAAAAATATTGAAACGCGTGGCGGAGCGAAGGGGGAGGGGGGCGTACACGCTCGACTTCCGGAGCGCGAGTGAGAGCACGGGGGCGAAGTCGTCGACGACCACGCGCCTTTCACACCTCTGAAGGAGCCGCCGTGGGTGTATCGAGGCTGCGACGGCGCGATAAATAAGTGCGAATCAAGGGGACGCCGGAGATTGTCCGCCGACGTGATATACACGCGGGTATACTCCCAGCCCTTCTCTTCCCTCACGATTTTTGCAGACGCGCCGCTTCAAGCCGGATTGTTCCGCGAGATACAGCGACGCGCGTCTGCGATGCTACATTGTTGTTAGCCTTAATTTGTCGGCGACAAAGAAAATTCTTTGGCTATTTACGCACACGTGCATTTTGTCACGCGAATCTACGTTCGGTATAGCCATTATCTCGCTTTGTTTCTATTAGTGTTTATAACTTCATTTTTCTGTAGCTTTCTTTTTTTCAACTGACATCGAAGTGTCTGTGGTGTGCATACGCGATCTTCCTTTGCCTCGCCAATGAAAGCTTTTAGGTGGTCATTCGATTTTGTCGCCGCGATGCAGGTCGCATTACAATTTACAATCTTATTGCATTACAATATTTAAATCGCGCTCCTCTTCCGCTCGAGCGTCACTTATTATTCTCGGGCTTCGTTTCGAGATTTATTTTGAGCACGCGTCGCTTTATTCGCGCGAGTGCAAGCCGAGAGGACGGGACCCGCGCGCTCCGTTCGTTCGCGAAACAAAATAAAGGAGAACGCAGGTCCGGCGTTATGAATTATGCTGATTCCGAGGCGTCAAGAACTTTTTAATGTCAAAATGTTAATAGCCACTTTTACAATTTCATTTTAATTTTAAATTTTGCCATGACTGTATAATTAATCGCTCGGAGGAGGCAAACGGACGCGCCGGACTATATTTACACGGGGAGTAATAAACGATTGATAATTATCGCGCGTACAAAGAAACATACGATACAAATTTATGTGCGTGTCCTAGAAATGTAAATACACCTCCTCCCGACAACAGTACAGAGTACATCAATCTACTGAGATAAATAAATAAATAATAAATTTCAATGTGAATAAATAATTAAAGATTCGTATGTATTTACGTAAGCTCTGCCTGCAGCCTTTTCAATAAGGACGAGTGAAAAAAAAAAAGGAAGCAATACAAATCCTTCATTGAAAAATATAAAGCACGAGACGCGCGCGAGTTGAATTTACAAAAGGAGAGCGAATAAAACGAATCACAACAGTAAAATTCAATTTTATTGAAGGTCTCAAAAACAGTCGAGCACCACGCCAATAAAATTCATCGCGAGAAGGTATAGAACTTATCGGGATGTCTCACTCGGCCGGTCGACTGCATAAAACACGCCCAAGACGTTAATATACCTCGCGCTACTTCTGCGGGCGCGCTCGCGCTCTCTCACCCGGCCACATCCGGTCGCGAAGCGTTTTATTATCAAACCTCTCTCTGCCCCCCTCCCCTCCTCGCCACCCCCGGACGCTCTCCCGCCGATAAAATTTTTGCGCGTCGCGCCCGAGCGATACCGGCCCCGGCGGCAACGGTTTCTCCTTACTACGAGAGAGCTCGGCGTACACGTACGCCCACTCGTCGAGCGGCGCGTTCATTCATAAAACTGCCGAGACCGCGCGCGCGGGACGAGAAACAGCCGCTCGCTGGCCGCCTTTTACGAGACGCGCGGACCGAGGTGGGCAGAGGGAGATTGATTGATTAGATTCGCCGCAGTCGCTGGCGTTTATGAGATGTGTACAATTAGCCAGGAATAAATGGTCCTGGGGGTTACTTCTCTCTCTCTCTATCTCATATATATATATATTTTTTTTTAATCTCGGGATGATTTATGGAAGTAGTCGCGCGCCGACGTCCACTCGAGTGGAAAAATTCCTTGGCGAGGGAAGATTTGACCGCTTCATTCGAAAATTCCTTGCCGAATCTTACATCACGTGTTTTGTGACGGGAGGTGGTGTGCGGGTGAGCACAATAAGTAGATTGTTGAACGAGTTGAAGTAATTGTGTGGGGAATCAAGCGTTACTTTTTCTTTATTACCAGCGAGTGATAAAGTACTGTAGACATCTTTGGACAATGTTTTATCGATCACTGTATATAATAAAAGGCGCGCTGCCTCATTGTTAGCGGTGGATATAAATTCAAACTACCTCTAAATTACAAAATAAAAAAAATAAATAAAAATGTTTTCATTGTTAAAAGAGCCCGACGCAAGGTACATTACGAGAAAGAAGAGGGGGCAAAAGATTGATCGCTCAGCGCGTTTTACTGCCTTATGGCGAACCACCCGACCGTTAGATAAGCCGCCAATAAATTCCGAAATTGATAGAGTAACCTCAAGAAAACCATAAGACAAACAATTGCCCGAGCCTACCGTAAACCATCGCGGCGGTGGAAAAATAGAAAACTACGGTAAATATATCGAAAACCGGACCTTAATCGTCCGATCGATCTTAATAATTCGCTACGTAAAGGTCGGCTGCTTGAGTTTTCCGGGATTCACGGGCAGAAATAATGCTGTAATGGCTTGATGACTATCGACGCACGCCGAGCTCGAACAAAGCTGACCGACGAGTCATTATTTACTCGTTTTCCACGTTTTCCTACGTAGTTTCTTATCAAACAGCTGTTCGTACCGCGTGCTTTTATCAGCGATAAAAGCTGCTCAATGAGGAAATACATTGCAGGCGCACAGATTCTGAAGTGGTCGGTATGAATCTTTGAATGGAATTACATTCATTATTAAATTGTGGCCGATTCATAATGAGGATTATAAAAATGTCGGGTGACGCCTTTTGTGACTTTTTCGTGAAAAGCGAAGATCGCAATGTATTCTCCGAATTTGTAAGGCGATGTCAATTTAAAAATAATTGGCCCTTGATGCGCGCATTATTAAAATTGAAAAAAGCTCATGTGCTGATGTAAAAGTCACTAAGCACAAAGAATTTTTCATCTTACGAAAACAAGAAAGCTATAGTAAATGAAATACAATATCTTTACCTTGAAGAATAAAAAATTCTTCATTTTTTCATAGAACATATCTACAAGTATAAATAATTTTCTCAGAATAAACTTATTTTCATTAAAAAAAGAGCTTCGAACACTTCATTCCCATTTAATCAGCTCTCAAAAGAAGCAATAAAAAAACGTTCCGCAAAAAAACATTGAAACAAAATAAATTAACTGATGGGCATGTCCAGAAGCATCAGTAACGCAAAGCAGTAGCTAAATTAACGCAAAATTCAACCGGAGGCGAGATTTCCCCGCTGAAAAATCTCCCACAGCAACAAGTCCCCGAGTTTCGCCTGGAAAACGCGCGAATCATCATCGGAGAGGAGACGCCGGAGAGATGCTCGGGAGCCGAGGCAAATTACCCGAGTCGAATGAGAGTGCAAAAAGTTTCCCCGGGGTCGTCGGAATCGCTCGGCTCTATCTCGCTGGCGCGCGCGCGCGTCGACCCTTATTCACTTTTCGACGAACCCGAGAAAGCTCCGCACCCGCGCACATCCTGAATTCCTTAATTAAAAAGACGCAGCGCGTCTCACCCCCGAGAGCTTTAATTCAAACTGCGCTCTATTTTATTTTTATTTTTTTTTTAAGCCTTTCCACCCGCGTCCGAAAAGCGGACTTTGAATTTTCATTATGCACGTAATTGCAGTGATTAAGCTTTTACGTTTAAACACGGTTTGGGAATTCTTTTATTCCAGTATAGAACGGTCAAATTTGCATAAATTACTGAACATTATTTTAAGCAGAAGTACAAAGTACTACTCTCTAAATAAAAAAGAGTGAAATTTCACTCTTTCACATTGAATTTCACTCTTTTATATTTAGAGAGTAGGGGTAAAAAAAAACCTAG
This sequence comes from Sycophila texana, assembly GCA_035582955.1. Classification (NCBI taxonomy): domain Eukaryota; kingdom Metazoa; phylum Arthropoda; class Insecta; order Hymenoptera; family Eurytomidae; genus Sycophila; species Sycophila texana. Next base: position 6,820 of record JAWWEN010028886.1, on the reverse strand, counting down.
AAGTAAAAAAACAAAATGAGCTTGACTATTTTTATTTTAAACGTGATTCCCGAGCTATTCCCGGAGTGTCTGGTTCAATTAAGAAGTGCAGGGGAAGCCGGGAGTTTCTGCAGTCGCGCGTCGATCAAGCATCCGCAGTCGAAAGAGGAGTACGGAGGCCACGTCGGCCTCGCAGCGCTTCTTCGTTTCGAGCATGGTTCGCCGAGTTCAAGGCCACGCGCAAAAAGAGGCCCGCCGCCGCGAATCGCAACGGTATCGCGTGCGGTATACCTTTCGTGCTCTCCTTCTGCCTAGGCCGTGCCTCGGTCTTTCCTTTGCCCTCCACGCGCCGAGACCACCGCGAAAAGGCCGATAATTGCCGGTCCGAAAACGCCACTGGTATTTAATTCAACCGTGCATCCTGATCATCGGTACGCAGAGCTTCAGTTGGTTCCACTTTCGTATCAAAGGGGGTGTACGAGAAAATATATTTTTTGACTCATTTGCAGATTAATTAGCTCATTTGAGAGTATATTATATATACTATTTATTTAATTAGGCAAATAAAGGAATACATGTGTTTACGAGAGAGAAAAATGCAGTCTTATCTAAACTTTTATGGAAAGTCTTCTTAAATTTCGCTTAATTTTTTTTTTTTTTTTTAATGAAAAATAAGGTCTGGTGAGTCTTCGAAATAATGTACATTATATAATCTCTCATGCATCTTCTTTTCAAAAGTCGCAACGGCGTACGATCAGTAAAAAAATTTACGATATTCATCCCGATGTAATGAAAAAAAGTAAATTCAAGTTGCGAAATAAAAAAAAACAAATACCCTGTTTAAAACTGCATTTCAAATGACTCGTAAATTGAAAATGTAAATGCAAGCCATACAATTGACTACAGTGTTTTAAAAATTCAAATAGATAAAAAACATTGGAAGGTCTGCCAAAACACCACTCCAAATTACAAAGCCATCATACCATCTTTCATTCCAGTGCACTCACTCTCTTTCGGCTGCTGACTCCGCCGTTCGCGAGGCAAGCAAAGAAAAAGAGAGAGAAAGAGAGAAAGAACGCATCACCGATGCGATGCTACAGCCTACGGCCGTACACGAACAAAGAAGCGCGCGCGCACGACATCCGCAGGCTTTCGAGAGGGTTATGCGCTGGGACCGCCAAAAACCAGTTTGGGCGCGCGGGAATCGGCAGCAGCATCCTCGTTATGTATCTCCGTGAATTCGGCGAACGCACGAGGGCCCGGGCCGATCGCGCCACCAGGACCGGTTCTGTTGGCGTCGCGAAGGCGGCGCAGAGCGCAGCCGACCCTTTTAAAACGCGATCCCCGCCGCGTCGTTTTTCGAACCCTCGCTCAAACGTCGGACTTTCGTAATTCCCGCGTCTTTTTTTACGAGCGAACGGCTTTTCGCGAGCGATCTTTCCTTTTTTTTCTTCAATTTTTTTTTTTTTTTTTTAAGCACGCTAGTCAACGATTTTTGTAAAATGATAAAAGGCTGCGCGCCTTTGAGAGAATCGTAACGAAATAAATTCGCGATATTATGAAGATGTTAGGTTGTAAAAATGTTTGACTTAACCTTCGCTTTTTATTTTTTCGATGGAACCTTTTTCTAAACTATGTGCATATTTTATGAATTTTGAGGACGCTGAATTGGATTTTGCAGCGCTCAAAATTTCGCTTAAATTTTCTACAAAAAAAAAAAAAAAAAAAAAAGAATAAGAGGTATAATGTGCACGTTGTACGTCGAGCGTAAGGAGCAGCATCAATAGCGCAGTTTACATAATAAACCCAAATGAATTCATCTCACGGAATTCATCCGCAGGTCCTGGATATCGGGGCTCTCGCGAAAGTGCCCATCGAGACAAGCCAGTGGCATCGATAAAACCCGAAGCGAGTCCATAAAAGCCATCGCACTCGACGTACTTCAAAAGCGCCCCTTGAATCAAGTCACGCTCTTTCTCTTGCCCTCCCCCTCCATCGTCCACCGTATAAAAAAAAAATAAAAAAAAATTACGCAACAGCGGCGCTACTTCTCGCGCGCTCCGGGCACATCCGAAGAAACAAAGACACGCGCTTGCACGTAGAGCAACAGGTAGGCTGTAAATATCGGAAGGCGTGCAACTATTAATATCGTCGCCTAGTCCAACGGTGCACTCGATCAAAGCACTCGACGATGACGGCGAGGGGGCCGGGGGCGCGAGAAGGGGGTGGAAGAGAGATTCGCGGCTAACAAAGAAATCGAACGATTGGCCCGATTGTCCCGCGGTAGGAGGTCCTCGAGGAGCCTTCCTCTCGTATTCCTCCCGCGGACGCGAGCTGTAAATCTAAAGCGGCGTTCCCCTCAGCTCAGATATATATATATATACACCTCGGTTTCAGTGCACCGGCCTTATCTGTCCGGCAAACTTTTTATCCGCGCTCGATTTTATGGTCGCTGAAAATATTTCCGTTCTATTTTCAGCAAGTCGACTCGTAATATAATTTAAATGCTTGTCGCATTTTCTTCATTTTTTTTTTTTATTTTAATAGCATATGAGTAATTCTGCGGAACTATTAACTTTTGCGTACTAGATTTTGGAGTAATTTAAAACTCTATAATTTAAGTTTATAAGGTGGCACACCCTCCAGCCAAGGATTTAATTTAATTACTCATCCGCATAAGCAGAGTATGCACTCAAATTTTTGTGTCGATCGGAAAATAGTTTTTTACGGTATATAATTTAATACGTCAAAAACGATGCTTTTTTAGTAGTATTCTGTGTTCTTACAATATATAAAAAGTAGCTTAGTTTTGATCATCCTGAAATTTTGAGAGCTTATTTTTTGTAATAAAAAAAAAATAGCTAAAGCTTAGCCCGATAGATGTGCTGTACCTTATTAAGTAGAGCTTCACCGTTTTTAAACTGCGTGCTACTTTTACATCAATAGCAACCTGCACTTTAAAAACGGTGAAGCTGCGTAATGAGGTATGGCACATCTATCGGGCTGAGCTTAAGCTATTGTTTTTTAACACAAAGAATAAGCTCTCAAAATGTCAGGATGATCAAAGGTAAGCTACTTTTTATATATTCTAAGAAACACGTGTAGAAAACTACTAAAAAGCATCGTTTTTGACGTATTAAATTATATACCGTAAAAATCTATTTTCCGGAAACAAAAATTTGAGTGCATATTCTGCTTATGCAGATGAGCAATTAAATCCTTGGCTGGAGGGTGTGCTACCTTATAAACTTAAATTATCGTTAGAATTTTAAATTACTGCAAAATCTAGTAGGCAAAAGTTAATAATTCCGTAGAATTACTCATATAAGCACGTCAGCAACTTTTCACGATGATGCAGATAAGTCAAGTGATATTCTACAGCATGATAGAGCCAGGCAGAGATCGCATTTGCATGCGAGTGAAATTATTGTCAGGGTCCAACGGGAAAATCCGCATCTGCGTAGCTCGGCTAACGTTATATGAGCGAGGAGGGGATAGCCACGCGAATATCGCCTGATTTTCCTCTCCGCGTATCAATAAAAATAAATGGCGCTACTCATCATTTGCACGAGAGTATAGCTGAAAAAAAAAGCTTGAAGAAACTCGGTACGTACAATCGAAGTGGAAAAAAAAGGTCGCGATCGATGGGAAAAAAATGACTAGGCGGAGAAAAAATTACACACGGCGGATGCGAAGTTTACGATCGTACACAGCAGAAAGAGCAGCCCGTGCACCAGCTTATCATCGAGCACCCTTCCGCCCAGCGCACGCGATGCAGGACATTTAATAACCCAAAATTCATGCTCGATCGCAATCTAAATTAGCATTCGAGAGCCGCACGTCATCGGACGGACTCCCCTCCTCCGCTGCGGACGAGGAGCTCTTGCCCAGGCCGGAGGCGCGAATATGCGTGCCCTCACTCCATCGGAGGGTTTATGCACTCTCCGCGTCTCCCTCTCTCGGACGGGAGAGGATCGCCCGCACCGACTTTCCGGTGGGAGAGAGCGTCCATTGCGTTGGGGACGAAATCGCGAAAGACGAGGAGACGTTTGCATATCTCATGCATGCGTAATTTTCAAGACAAGCCTCTGCGTACGGCCTGCTCGCTCGCTCGGGTAAATGCTCGAGTTCGTTCGAGGAGCTAACTCCTCCGTGCATAGCAGTTTGCCAGGGATATTCTGTTTGAGCGCGCTTTTTCGTTTTTTTTTTCGCCTTTGGACTTCTCCTTTTTCGTAAGCGTTAGTTTGATAATCGCCAGCGCCGAGTTGAATAAAACTTTGAATTTCATTTTTTTTTTTTTTTTTTGTATCGGATTATTGCGAAATGATTTATTAGCGGCACGCCGTGAAAGTACGAGTACAGTAAATGGATGGTGAATCAAGGAATGGAAAGAGAGGGCTTCGGAATAAAAAAGGCGCTATCCGAAGGACAAAATTGCTGGAAACTCAAAAAGGAATATTTATCTACGCTGCGGCGGACACTTGACGTAAGAGACGGCTTTATCTGAACCGCATAAATTACCGGCGCGAACTCACTCGAAAAAAAATCGCAACCTTTAATCAATATCGCCTCCTTTCGCCTCTCTCCTCTTCTGTCTTTCTTTCTCTCTCTCTCTCTCTCTCTTTCTTTCTTCGTCTTACCAAAAACCCGAGCCCACAAGGTAAGCGAGTACCGTCCGCGCGAATCTCGGCCGCGCATGCGTCACGCGATAAAATTCAGAGCGGGTTTCGCTCGGGGCCGCGGCGGCGCAGATAAGAGCAGACGGAGAGCTCGGGCCCCCACGGCAGTCGAGCCGATAAGGCCCTGGGTAAATTGTCTATTGCGCCGCGACAAATCACTTTTCCCTGGGATTCCCCCTTCTCGCTCCTTATTCTCGGTATCCCGCCGCTCGTTCGCTTCGGCGATACAACGCGTATATTGCCTGCGCGCGTAAGGGGAACCTCGCGTTTCTTTGTTAATTGATTTTGTTCGAGGTGAGGTCTGAGCTGTTTCGATAAGCTCAACGCGGCCTGCGAGCGTTGTAAAAGGAGTTGGAGTTGGCGAACGTACGCGCTCCACTAATAGGAATTTTATTTACACTTTGTTTGATTTTTAAAAAGTGCACTCCTTCGAGCACTAAAATATTATATATTGATTGAATTTATCAATTCTAAAAGAATACAATATGTTTTGCACGGCAAATATTTTTGAATGGAAATAAATTTTACTTGTAAGTGTCTTGCAGCTTCTTACGAATATGAATTTTTTATTTTTAATTTATATACTTTGAAAACATGGGAAAAAAAATCATCCGATAGGATAAAGACCAATTCGATTTTTGAAACTGAAGTTCTGCCCACTTTGGCCACAAAAAAATCTATAGCCGATTTTGCTAATTACCGCTGAAATACACTATTTCCGAGGCAACTGCAGTACAAAACACCGGTTGCGGCTTCGGGATACAAACAGAAACGCGAACGACGAGATAAAAATGGAAGCGCGTGCACATCCAATGTATACGCGAAATTTTTTTTTTTTTTTTTTATTTATTTTTCATTCTTCACCGGCGCCGCAAAAAGGGCGAAAAATCGCGCGGGCACTTTTATTTCTAATAAAGTCAGCGCGTGAAATATCTGCCACTCATGCAGTCGCCGCGCGCGCGGCTCTTGCGGCGCCCGAATGACCGCGGGATTGTCACCGGGTAGATTTATCTATTGGTTTTTAGCGGCGCATCGGGATCGCTCCAGGTTTTGCCAGTCTGATGGATAGCCCCCTTTTCCCTCTTTCTCTTTCGCGCGCACCGAGAGGTTCTCCCGATGCGTTACGCGGTAGTGGCGGGCACGCGCACGCGCTACCAACATGAAAAAAGCCGGGGTATTTGATTTTATTCGGATTTTTGTAATTCCCCCCGCGAGTGCGTACGATACGACGAGCTTGTGAAGATGAATAAGATTTATGAGAATTACTCTATTCGCGAGTCGAGGCGGGAGGCGGATTTAATCCGCGCGGAGATTAACTTCTAATTAGGATTCGATTTAACAAATAAGACTTTTTAATAAAACCGAAGATATAGTTTCTTTGAGTGAATACGATGAGTTTGAATATCGCGCTAATAGTAGTATCTATCAAACGGAATGCATTAATTTTCCGGGAATAAACGTTAATTATTTAGGCATTCAATATATATTCAAACTGGATTTATTTTTCACTTCTTTTCAGTTTTAGTGATATAAGAATGTCTGTGACCATCATTTTGGCCATAGTGGAAATAAAAAAGTAAGAGTCGGGGTAACTTGTAGGTATCGACGTTAATACACTATATATGGATCATAAAATAGTAAAAAAAAAAGTTTTGGCACATGCGCGATTAAGCCGTTAATTTCGCCGGATAGGAATCGTAAAGGCGATGAGGTGCTCGAGAGGGCGATCCATTTCGATTAATAAGCGAGAAGTTAGCCCAGCAGGAGGGGCTACGAGGAAGGGGGCTACACCTACTGTTTTCGGCGTAATTAACGATTATTGGCACTTTTTTTTTTATGGGTCATTAAAAGTTCTCAGGGGATGTAGACGCGAATGATATGTGGCGGATTTTTCTCCGGGGCGAAAGTTCGTTAATTAAGTTACAGGCTTGTCGATATTGCGGATCGTTCGCTGATTTATCGAGGATTGAAGGCTAAGCGAGCTTCTCGCACTTTTCATAAATTTTATCGCACAATGGCCCGCCTTTCATTTAACGGCACTTAAATCAAGGTCGCGCGACGACAGTTACCGAACTTTTCCGCGAGTACACTGAGAAAAAAATACGGTTGATTCAATAGGAAAAAAGATGTAAACTGAACTGAATGGATTTTTCTATTGATTC
>JAWWEN010028875.1:0-15998 GCA_035582955.1 Sycophila texana | reverse complement strand
AAAAATACGTGTCGATTATTTTTCAATATTCTATCAGACGGATATAATGGAATTTTTCACTATTCTTCCCAATTAGTGGACTGGCTTTATTAATTACTAAATAATACAGCTTTTCTCACTAATTTTTAGTGATATTTTACTAATTATGGTAGTTTTTCAATAATTCAAGTTTATACAGTAATTGCCTATTCGATACAAAATTTCTCATTAACCAGTTATTAATTAATGTATTAACCAGTTATTAATTCTTGTATTTTAATCATCAATAAGATACATTAATTATATGTAACAAGGGGCTACTTTTGCGTAAATTTCTCGCAATTTTTCATATTTACTTTAGATAACTTTATTTTACATGTATGAAGAAACTCGCATCGGTTTTTAATTCTAAATTTCTAAAATACTTACTACTACTTCAAAATGAGAATAAGTGAAATTCAAGGGTACTACTTACACGGTGAAGAAGTGAATATTCACTTAATCTACCTTACAAGTACTTTAATTTTCAATTACATGTATGAACTTTCGTCATTAAATAAGTTGCTATTTACTCGCAGTATACCGATCTCTCTACAGCAGGAAATACAATAATTACCGATCCGATCGAACACTTATCTCGTTAACGAGTTACAAATTTTCTCGTCACGTAATCATTGATAAATTAAATAAAAACTGCAGGAAAAATTCAAACAGTAAACTAAAAGAAAAGTGCAAAGATTAAACCGGCGCACACGTGGCGCGCTGGGCAAAGCAGGAAGACGCTCGATCGCGTGCCTGCGGGCAGGAGGATATAAACAAAATAGCCGGCTGCAGGCAATTCGCGGAAGCGAACTCGCTGCAGGATCAGAGTAAGGCGCCAACATAAATAGTAGTTTCGCTAAAACGGCCTGTGTGCAGTGTTATATGTACCACCGCGGCAGCACAACCCCCGCCGCGCCGAGGCCCGGTTGAGCGCGCCCAATAAATGTGTTTATCGATATGCCGTGTTTGTACGAATATGTATCTCGAATTCGCGTTTTTTTATTTCTTTTTTTACTGCGAAAAATTTTCCACCGCGGAGTAAGTTACACTTCGCGCAAAAAAGCCATTGGCTGCCGCTGTACTACGGCAGCGGCAACAAAAAAAAAAAAAAAAAAGAATCGGAAGCATATATGTAATTAGTTTCTTTTTTAATTGAACAACTTTCGTTGTTTCCGCGTCACGTGGTTCATTATGGAGGTTAATTACACATTCTTGCGTAAAATCGACCAGCGCGGTAATAACTTTATTAAAAAGATATTTCATGCGGCGGCGCGTGCTTTTATGTAAATTTAATGGGGGCATGCATCTGCGAGCAATCGCAGGGAGTATAGCCACCCACCCCCGCCCCACGGCCGCGGCGCATTTTCCAGCATGCGATTCGTAATTTCACCTGAAAGTGGACAGGGCGGGAAACACGTGTTGCCAAGGTCATAATGCGGACGGGGCTCTTTTTATTTAACGCGACGCGTGATTCATCATACTCGGGCGCAGGTGCCACGTGAGAAACGATTTAGCAGCCTTTCACGTCGTCTTGTTTTTAATTTTGGATCGCATGTTATTCTTATGTCCGCACGCGAGCCGCGACGCCATTTTATAAATTGCCCGAGGCGTTTTCACGCGATACATGCGAATTTCCAGTAATTAAACATCCTCCATCATGACGAGCTTTTCCTTCGTTCTCCCCTCGAGAGGAGCGCTCCCCTCGGTTCTACTCTTGTCGCTTCCAGCATTTATTTTAAAGTGGAAAAAAATGAACGGAGAACGTTTAACTCATCACTTGGGTGAATAATTTGTTTAATATTTATGTTAAGAAAACATTTTTAAATTTGCTTTGGTCACGGACTGAAATTGATTTTGCAACTTGAAATATTATAGTTAAAATAATTGCTCACGTTATCCATTTCATAAATTTATTGTTCTAGTATCTAGAAATCATACCGTACATTAAATACTCGCGTGGAATCAGGTTTTCTTATTACACAGAGAAAAAATATCTACAAATCTAAATATTGCAACAGTCTATTTTAATATCCTCGTACACTAACGTTATGGGAAAACTTGCAGTACTTTCTCATATTTGTTAGATTTGTAGGACAGTAAATTTTAAAAGAAACCATCGTAATTTATCCAATAATGTTAGTGTACTAAGAAGACATGAAAATTGCAATTTTTAATCGAGAATTTTTCTACGAATAATAAACATAAATCCTTCGTACAATAAATTAATCTTCATTAATAAATATTAAAACGTAAGAAAAAAAAATCTCTTATTTTCTACTTTTAACTAAATAGAATTCTTTTACAATTACAGCATACTTATACATATTCAAAAATAAATTCACCTACATCAAATTCCACCCTGAAAGCAGCTGCACTTTCAACACGCTAAAAATTAAGAAACAAACATAGTGGCGCGTTACACACTGTTTCCGCCATTGCGCAAAGGTACTCACTGGATCAGTCGCGATCGGGTTACGATTAAAAAATCCAAAAAAAAAAAAAAGAAAAGAATCCATTTTCCCAGTGTCGCGCATCGAGGGTGACGGACACGAGACGAGCTCGCCGCGGCCCTAAATTATGGTTTCCATTATCCCGCGCGTTTTCGAGGCGGCGCTGACGAGTTACGACTCACGGCTCGAGATATACGCGCGACGGATTTGTGGCCCCGGCGGCCATAACTTACGCGCGGCGCCCACTTACCTGCACGGCCCGGGCCCCCGATGCGAAAACTATATGCGCCGCGTGAGGCCTCCGCCGGCGTCCGCGCAGGGATAATCTATTCCGAAATTGGCGGCAGCTGCGGTCAGTCCTACGGCCCAAGCCTTTCGACTCCGTACCTCCCTCTCGTCGTCATTGCGCGTAACCCCCGCGCGAGCTGCATGAATAAACATGCATGCAGCCCTCCTCCCGCGCCCCGGGCCTCCTGCCATACTGGCACTCGCCTCCCGCGACCAAACATTGAATTATGCAAAGAGTTGCGCGCGCTATTTCGAATACGCCGAGGATGCCTGATGTTTTCCTTGTTTCGCAGCCCAGTTTCGCGCGACTCTTGCATAATTCGCGGGCTCCCTGCCTTTCTCGCTTTCGCGGGATGCTGCTGGATTTTTAGCGCGGCGTTGTTTGGTTAACCAGCTCGCTCTGGACGAGCCGCATAATTTATTTCTCTGCCTGGCGGGCTGCGTTGCTGTTACCTCTTGAGGATGCCGCTGTTTTCTGTTACTTCTGTTTACTCGGTATCCGCGGCACCTGCATTTTAATGTGTTAATAGATTTACAAGTGCAGATGTGTTAGATTAACATTTTTGCTCTGTTGACATGTAATAGACGCGGTATATAATTTTACAATTTTAAATAATTAGGTTCGACGATCGAGGTAAATTAATAAATAAATTAATAAATTGATAAATTGAGATAGTTTTCTCGTAAAAATGACGCGGCGATAGCTCCCTGCAAAAATTACGTGAAAAAACGTATTCGCCAGTGTGAGTTTGTAAGTGCTGGAACTTTTTACGAAAAAATCGCAGTATTTTTTTAACAACTGGCGAAGCATCGTAATTTTTACAAGACAAGTCTGTTAAAAGTACGCGAATTTACGTTTCGCGTGTTTCCCGTCCGAAAAGCGACATTCTGCTTTCCTGTAAAAATTAGGAGCTTTTCTTGAAGAAAGCTCAAGAGTCAGATAAAAATGATAGTGATTTTCCAGTAAATATTTCCTGTGCTTATTTCTCCACGTAACTTTTACGAGAAATTCTCTTATCTTCGCAGTAGATTAATCTGCTGCGAAGTCCGTATAGCTCATAGAGTGATATAGTAACTCCTCGATGAATTATGTACACTTTTTGCGAGGATAATACCAGAGTCGAGAATATTCAGTCTGTAAGGTATTTTGTTTTGTACCGCGCTCAGTTGCGAAAAGCAGCTGGATTTACATTTCGACTTATAAAAATAAAGCAATCAGGTGCTTTGCAAGCTCTCGGAAAGTAAAGTTCGACAAACTCAGTTAATAAGGTTTTATTTGTTGTATAATATACAGTGAATTATTTCTTGCATCGTAATTTTGCCTTATGCATTTAATCGCAACAGTGTAATATTCTTAAACATTATACAATTTGATATAAAAATAACAAAATTTAAATACTCAAACTTACGAAAGATTCAACTAAGTAAAATATACTCTAAAACATAATAAATTTCGTTGCAATATATTCCGCAAAATTCATATGAATAGCATAAGAAATTCAGTTAAAATGATGTTTATATACAAAAAAGTTTAATGCTTTATAAATCTCTTGGCAAGAAAAATTCTCTATAATTTCAAAAACAATTGCGCATTTATCCCTGTAAACTATAGTAAATTTCTATTCAAATAATTTATAAAATTCATAAAGTTCGTGACAGTATTATAAAATACAAGGCAGTATAACCGTGTAACTGGCAACAACGCTTTATGATAATAAGAGTAAAATTTTAGCATAAATTATGCATTCATGTCGCATTCCTATTTCTCTCTCTCTCACACTCTCAATTGGTAGACGCGGCGTACAGTTGATCGCCTGCGAAGATTGACCCGCAAACGCGCGGAATTCACCGGGCGAAAAAAAAGAAAGAATCCGGGAGCCGAGTCGACGCGTCGCTTATTCCGAGTCAATCGTGCGACGACAATGACGCTCAGGAGTCGCCGAGGCGCGTGATCCCCATCCGCGCGCCTCGCATTCGAATGCCCCATTCAAAATTCGCGCGCTCACCGCAAGCTCTCCCCGCCGCTCTCCGCTGGCCAGCAGTAGGGACAGCGGAGGGGAGTCGAGGGGGCCGTCGTCGGTCCGACGATTTTCGTTTACGCGCCTGAAAATGGGCGAGAGACTGACGCGCGTCATTTAACCCCTTTTATCAACGGCGATGCGTCAGAACGGACGTCGACGTGTCATCCCGAATTCAGGAAAAGCTTTAGTGCTCTGCTTGTTTTTTTTTGTGGAGGGGGGGAGGGGGGAATTTTTTTTAAGCGCCGCGCCGTTTGTACGTCATGACCCGTCACTACGCGAATTTATGAAGGGATAAAGTTCGTTGAATTTTTCCTCTCTCTTGCACACCGCTGGAAGTTCCTTTGTGCTTAGGAGATTTATTTGCTTTGCTTTTCATCGACGCGGCTCTACAGTAAACAATAGCAATTTATGTTGGGGTTGCGAAAATTCTGGTTCTTCCGCAAAGATAATTTTATAATGTTTGCTTCGGTCGCCTTGTTATGGGAATATAAAAAGGCTATTTACGAGAGAGAATGGAGGTCACGAATATTATTCTCACAAAATATTTAAACGTACTAGGAAAATGCATTGTGTTTCGAGCCTCCTTTTTTTATAACCATTTTTAAGTATTTATTGACTTTGTTTTTTTTTTTATTTTTTAGCAATACTATTTTACGTAAACTAATTCATAACAGAAAAAACATTCTTTGACGCTAGAAACTAAAATATCAAATTCATTTGAAAACTTTTTGAATTCTCATGTCATTTACCCTTCAGCCAATCGAATTGCTTTTTCAAATGCTTTAAATCGTCCTACGGTATATTTTTTTAAAAGAAGGAATCTACATCGAAAATATTTTACATGCAAGTAGTGCGGAATTTCGTTAATACAGGATCGTAAAATCGCTACAAAAAAGAAAACTAAATCTCGGATATTAACGAAATACTCGAGATGGCAATAAAATCAAATCAGGCGACTGCCCTCGACCCTCCGCAAAATTGTTTTCCGCGGCGCGCGCTGAGCAAAGTCTAAAGCAACCAGGCAAAAATTCTCGAGGCGCCGGAAAAATAAGAAAGGGACTCGTCGCCGATAAAATTTTTCCGGACGCAGCAAGCGTCCCAAGATCGATCACCGTCCGTCCGGCCAAAGTCATTAGACCCGAGCCAAATAAAAAGAAAAAAAAAATTCCAGCACCGAGGAAAAAAAATCCACCCACCTGCGTGTACGTGCGACTATACCCTCGCGTCGGTGTAAGAAAATCGCCGAGATTCCGGGAAAAAGGCGATAGAGAGAAGGGAGGCGCGCGAAAGAGTCATTAATCGCGGGAGGAAAGCGAACGGATATATCGCGATCAACGGGGGGAGGTAAGAGGGGGGATTGGCCGGTCAAGCAGAGGCGCGCTGTCATTGATAGTTGTGATTAATGCGAGCGATCGGCGCTCAGCGATAACTCGATTATGCGGGCCAGCGGGCGACAGCGTTTCTCACTTCTCGGACTCGGCCTGCACGTACATTCGGTTCCGTAACACTTAGAGGCTCGTTTTATCACCCTCAATTTTTTGTCTTCTCTCTTTTTTTTTTTTTTTTTTTTTTTGTTTTGTTTTGCCAGAAGGTAATGACTTTTTTGCGGGAATTGATTGATAGGTACTTTATGAGCGTTTGTTTAACGGTGAGAGATAGACTGCTCTCGGGAAGAGAGACGCACTTCCGCAGCAGCGTGATTCGTTGATTTTTGCCGGGGGAGTATGGGGAACTGTTTCGAGCCGATACTCGTGGGATAAATAAAAGCAAACGGATAGGAATCATTTATTTCTCGATTGAACCCATTCGAGTGGTTAATTTGCAAAGTAACGTTATTACAACGCTTGTTTTTTTTTTTATGTTTCAACTTACGGTGCATTTCTTCCCCTATCGTCGGTTCGTCGCTGATTGGCTAACTTTGCAGAGTACACTACTGAAAAAAAATTAGTAAATTCAACAAAATATTTATTTAAGTAGTGCTAAGTAAATGGTTTTATTGAGTTATTAACTAAATATTTTGTTGAAACTGCTATAAAGCTACTTCAATTGAAATATTTATAGTTTCGAAAAAATATTTAGTTAATTCAATGAAACCATTTTGGCACTTGCAATTTTGACAATGAAACTTGGCACTTGTACTTAAAGAAATATTTTGTTGAGTTTACTAATTTTTTTTCTAGTGCACAAATTAAATGCTAAAGTTGACTTTCAACGACGATAACGCCTGATGAATGTCATGCGTTACGTAGAATCGCGCAATATATAATGTGCGTAATTAAGGATGCACGATATAATTTCATTATAAATTATGTTGATACTGCGAATTAGGAGCGCAGGTTAAAATGTCCCGAGCTGCATGTCAATGCGGCAAGAAGAATCGCGCAATTACCCATCGAAATTGATTAATTTGACTAATTAGGATGTGTGCATCTGTCCAGTTAATTCACTTATCGAACCTCTCCGCTGGACGCGACCCAGTTTTCAGCAAATTGCGTCAAATGTATTGTAACAGCTCGATAAATTGAAATTACGACGCGAAAGCGTCATTTATATACTTTAAAAATACAGTATCATCTTGCATTGAATCATCATTTCCCTTTCGACGCAAAAACAATTTATCACGAGACAAAAAAAGAAAAAGAAAAAGAAAAAAAACAACCATCTTCTCTGATTAATGTAACCCTGTGTCAAACCTCCTTCAGCGTCGACCACTCTATCTTTCCTGCATCATTGACATCTTTTTCTGCGTGAGCGGCCGACAAAGAGCCTCTAGAAGAACTCAATTGCTTATTGACATAGCGCCGGCGCGATAAATACAAGCCGAACTCACCCTCCAGATAAAAAAGAGACCGACTCTCTGTAAACGTCGGTCGATTTGAGGCGGAAAAGCAGGATCGGTTTAAAATAGAAGTACCGGGAAAGTGACGAGTACCTCGTATGATGGATGATGTCCGCAGCGGGTGAGTCTTTGAGCAGGTGCCTCAGGAGAGCGAGAGACCCACTGAGTGATACTTCGCGTGATGCGACTTGAATGCTAAAAATTAACGGGGATGGAGGCTTTTCGTTTTTGAATTAGCTCTCACTAATTAGGCATATTGTTTTCAATTTTCGGTTCGGATTGTGCTGTTAAGAATCATTAAATTTGATTGCGGCTAACAGAATTTGCCCATTTGCTTTGTTCGAGTGATGATAAATTGTTCGCTTTTTAACACTAAAAGATCTGTTGGAAAAATATCTCATTTAACCTTTTGTTAAATCCCATGATTCTTTTATTTTGCTATTCAATTAAGAAAATCATGCAATTTTTTTTCACTACTGATATAGTTTACGACTTTCTGTGTCATTCCGTTCGACGTTCATTCATTCATCAACTAAATAATGCAATTTTCTACAATGTTTATAATTTATGTCTCTTCAAGTCATTTCATTCTATATTCGCATTAATTAACAAAATTGTGCAATTTTTTATATAAGTAGTTTGCGTTTTTTTAAAGTCCTCTCGTTTGACACTTTAATTAACGAAATAATTATAATTTTCGTACTATAGTGATAGTTTAATTATAGAGAAACAATCTCAATGTCTTAAGTGAACAGAGCCGCGGGATCAACGTTTAACGGCTAATGACTGGTCATCGAATTTCTCACGCAGTCGCCAACTGAGATCAATACTATATTGAAGCTATCGATGGGCTATCAGGGCGTGTGCCAGTTTTATTTTTCACAAACCGATCAACGATGAATATCTCCTATTCGTCAACAACCGAATATATCCACTCGATGGTCCGAGGGCGTGCTAACAAGAAATATCTTGTCGGTGCTAAAAATAAAGCGGAAGCTCGCGTGTATCGCTTTAAAAAATTCCACGTAAAAAATTGCTGCAGTACGTGCAGAGAAATACACTCGCACAAACACTCGTATACACTGAGAAAAAAGTTTAGTAATCACAATTAACCATTACTTGTTTTAATTAATATTTACTTGTTTCAACCAAAATTTATTTATTTCAATCAAATGTTAATTGAAACAACTAACCATTGATTTCGATTACTTACTTTTTTTTTCAGTGCACATACGAAAGCTTTAGCGATGCCACCTCGATTCCATTAAAAAAAAAAAAAAAAAAAACATACTACTCCCAAGTATCCATCACGCGCATAGCTTAAAGGGGTTAGTGCGGGATTCGCGCTGCTATCATTTCAGCCATGTAAATATTTTTTTTTTTTTTTTTTGCAAAGCTAACAGGTAAGCAACGTTTAATTGAAATTTTGCATATGCACAATGTAGCGTAGTGCATGTATGGTAAATAAACGGTGATGAAATTGCAATAAAAAAAAATTATCTGTAAAACTATTTTTAAACTCTCGCCGATATCAATTTCAATAGCGTTTGATTGCATTCTGTACATGAAAAATGAAAACTAATTATTCTTCCAGATAATGAAAATAGATTTTGTTTACGCTCAGAAAAAAATAAACGAGACATGTAATATTAAATTTTACGCTGCAGTGAAAATATCGCGATTCCGATCCGTGAGTATAAAATTAATCAATTTCATTTGTTTACTAAATAAATTCTATTTGACGTGCATAAATGCAAAAATCACATTGAACACGCTAAGGTAAAAAGCCATATTCAATTTCCGCAAGCCAATCAACAGAATTGCCGCAAATAAATTTCCGCACGAATCTAAGGCAAAATTAGCGATACTCACCTTGGAGTGCGAGAAATTGCCTCGACACTCGGAGCGTCCGCCTCTGGTTTCCTAATAGCGGTCCGCCCCATCAGCGATAGATTCATTCATCAATAAGTTTCCAATTCGCGGCGAAAATAACTCAATTCGCCGGTCGCGGCACGCGAAATTGCCGTTCATTCACAGAAGCTCTCGCCGCGGCGCGCTCCGGCCGCCCGATAAATAAACAGCCAGACGATGATTACTCAAAAGCAGCGCCAGGCCAGAGCTCAGAAGGCGGCGAGCCCACGCCGCGAATCTCCCGAATCACGCCGCCGCCCTTGTTACGCCGTTTGATTTATGAGCCGACAGAAAAGCACCGCCTCACGTGCCCCCCGCGTATATCGGAGCTCGAGGCACTCCGCCGCGAGGCAGGGGGAGCAATGAGAGAAGCGAGGGCCGACTGGGTTGTATAATTTTTATCGATTGCCGGGGAGAGAAAGAGAGACAGAGGGATAAAGAGATAGACAGGTAGACCATAGATGCACTTTTATTTACCATATATGGTGAAAAAAGATGATAGGATCCTCTGTTGAAAAAAGGATGATAGGATCCTCTGTTTAAAAAACGATGATAGGAGGTGTATTGAATATTTTCAATTGATTAATCAAACAAATTGTTGTTTGCTTAATATTAGGAATGCTCTGTTAAAAAAACGATGATAGCAGGTGTATTCAATATTTTTAATTGATTAATCAAACAAATTGCTGTTTGCTTAATATCATGAATGAATACATTCATTAAAATAACCGCATCATTAAGCTTTTAACATTTTTTAATTATAATGAAATTTAATTTTTCATGTAAGTATAAACAAAGTAAAATTAAACGTATATTATTTATTTATTTTATTTTGAATTTATGAAATGTACAAGGTTTCGCTTATTTACAAGATATATCTCGAAAAAGAAAATTTAAAACTATGATACCAAAATGTATAAGGTTAATATTAATAAGTATAAATAGTTAGAGAAAAAAATAAAAGTTTCAGTAAAAAAAGTCAAAACTTTGTCTACTACAACGAGCTATAATAATTACTCTCTTAAAGATACGAATGCAGCATTGACTAAAAAATCTATTCCTGATTTAAATGGCGCCGAAACTCAAATCGTATTGATCTTAATATCGGAATTCGAATTAATTATTTTAATTCCACTAATAGCTGCTGATGAAATAAACATTAAATTTATGTATACAAATTTCTAATTATTCTAAAAATTATATTTTAAATAAGAATGTTAATGAAAATTTAAATTAATTTTTAAATTTAACTTAGTTAATTATAAGTTAATTTTTAATTTTAACTAATTAATTTTAAATTACAGCGTGGATTTTTGTGCTTTTCATCTAAAAATATCACCACCTATTATTATAAATATTTAAACGCAGCCTTGAAATAAAATAGCCAAAAGGGATAGTAGTAAAAAAGAGGAAAAAAAGCGATACAGGAAAAAAATATAGACACTGACAGTAAGAGGGAGGAAAAGTGTTGCGTATGGTGGTCGTGCCGCAGGGTTGCAATTATAGCTGCTGCGAAGAATCGATTGTCAGTGGCAAAAGTAGTGAGCCAACGCATACGAGGCGATGTTGAATTTTAAATGCCGATTGATGAAATAATAACGATCGCCACCCCCTCATAGTATGGAGCGAGTGCTCTTTTCTTCCGGTGGAGGCGCGCACTGAATTATTCACCGTGTCTGTCGTTACTCTCTGCTTTTTTTGTATCCCTCGCGCGTAAACCCTACTTCGCGCCTAAAATTGTTGATTGTATACCAATTTGAACCATTGTTACATTTGCTCGCTGCTTGACTTGATTGAGCATTATTCTTCTTGAATTGCATCTGTAACCTCATTGACGAAATTTTTAACTTGCTTGGGAATTGTATTTCCCAATTTATATTTGTAATGTGCAACTTTGGGTACATTATTTAAAAATAAATTTAGTTAAAAAAAAAAAAAAAAACTGTTTGCTATACAATTATAAAATAGGTACATAGCTTCGATGATACAACCTTTGATAAAAACTCGTTAACTAAAAATAAAAAATTCAGAATCTTTTACAAATCAATAAACAGTATTTAGACTATAAATAATTGTCTTTGTACCTGAAAGCGATGCGTATTAAATCACATAAAAACTAATACCTTTTACGCAATCGGGTAATTAAACTTCTCGTTTGATCGTTCAACCTACTTCACGGTCTTCTTGCAAAATAAAAATAAAAATTAATCGAATCTCCAATCGATCAAGATCCATAATTGAAACGACATTTAAAAGCGATATTCGACTACGACTACCATCAACCAGTGTGTGTATATCGAGGGAAAAGGAGAGGGAAAGAGGGGAGCGCCGATTGTTTGCTGCACAGCGATCGCCGTTATTTTGATTATTGCCCGCGCCGGCGCTCGAAAGTGCAACAACAATATCGAGGAAAGGCAAGTGGCCGGCGCCAATACTCCGGGCGCATACGGTGCTCACGCGGAAGGAAAAACTGCGTATTGCATTTCGATACGATCGCCCGCGGTCGTATTTACTTCCGACCGGGCGATTCGAACGCGGCTAACAAGAGAGAGGGAGAGGCCTGGTCATTACCGCCGGACTAAGCTTCATAAATAATACAAAAGCGGCAAGCCCGTACTAGCCCATCTCCCTTGTTTTTCTTCTTACCTCGCGGGACTGCGCGCGGTTATCGCGCCGCCGAGGGTCGCGCTCGATGTGGATCGAGGGCTGAGTTAATTAATGGAATTGCATCTGTATTAATTGGTGCGGGGGACTCGCGCGTTGCTGAGTCTGGCCCGGGGCTGTTTTATTAGTTGGTGAACGAATTTTACGACTGCGGTCCCGACGGATTCACGCAGTTGTGAAGTCACCACCGCGAATTATTCGAGCTATTCTTGTTTATTGCAGGTGATGGTATGTAAATATTTGTTGGTTTTATATGAAGAGAATATTATTTACTCTCATAATAAGAATAAGTGAATATACACATATTTTACGCGATGGGTTTTCCGCATATTCAATGAGTTAAAGACTTATCACGTAAAATAGGTGTACATTCACTTGTTTGAACTGAATTTCACTATTTATATTTAGAGAGTACGTAGCTATTTCCGCGTAAGTACTCCGGTTATTTTATTTCTGAAACTTTTGTTTATTGTTCATATATAATATTTTTTTAAACAATATTATATACGGATATAATAAACAAAAGTTTCTGAAACAAAATAACCGGAGTACTTACGCAGCAATATAGAGTTGGTAATAACATACCAATCTTTTTTTTTTTTTTTTTTTTATTAATGCTTTTTTCAAGTCTTAGAAAAGACTTATTAAGCTAAGGAAAAGAATTATACAAATATACATTTATTTACAATGTCTGTGAAATATTTTTAAATTTAAAAGCATGCGCTCACATCCTTGACTTTTTGGAAGAATGCGAACTACATATTTAGCGATTACAAACTGTTCATACCAATCTTTTAATTAAATTAAACTTTTTAAATAATCCGTTGCAAAATTTTGGCAAAGCATCAGCTGCGATTGATTTCTTGACACGTGCAGATGAACGGTTTTTATCTACTATAAATCGCGTACACTTTCACTTACATAGATCGCGCGGAACATATTCCATTAAAGTTAGTCGCTTAGTTTTACAACGCGAAAAGAAGTTTAAAAAAATCCTTAAAAGGTGTCCCACCTCACTCAAGAAATGTCAAAGGCATCGAAAAGTCCTCATAAGCGCCTTAAGAAATTTTTCATCCTCGAAAAATGCGATAAATAACAAAAAAAAAAAAGAAGAAAAGCAGAGTAAGTCGCAAAGCCGCGCTCCGGGCAAAAAATAGCCAGCGTGTGACGCATCGGCAGAAAAGGAGAAAATCGGCTTATAGCGACTTGGAGAATCGTCCCGCAGTGGACGAAGTACCGAATGGGCCCGCGCGAGTACCCCTGAAGTTTCCCAACCGGCACCCGCGGCAGTTGGCCCTTCTCCCCTCTACCCTCCCGTGGAACTTTTCGGCGAATCGCGACCTTTTTTCTCTCCTCCTTCGTTCTAGCCCGGCGACATATTTACGGTCCAGGAGCCCCCCTCCCGGGAAAAGATGAAGTGCACTTGGGGAATTAGCGGGGTTCTATAAGCCGTGCGCGAGAAAAGCGCATTGCGGTCGCACGTACGCGAACGTTCATTCTGCGGGCGGCGCGATTCGACGATAAATCAAACCTCGGGATTCTTATTTTTTTCGCGCGGATCTCGATGCCAGCGTCGGTCGGCCGCCGAGGGCGCTTTAAGAGCCGCGCCGCGTGCGTTGGACTGTAAAGAGAAATAATGCGGAACTTTTATTGGCCCTACACCGCCGAGATGGAGGTTGAGCCCGGAAAGCTACTGCTGGACAGAGTTACGACTTTGTCATGCGTCGATGATAAATCATCGGTAACGGATGTCTCTTTTTTTTTCAAAGAGTCGATTTCTATTTGCACGGACCTGCGATATATTCTCCAGAATGATATTTCTTTATATGGACATTTGATAAATACAATTTATTTATTTTTTGTTTTTCGTTTGCTTGTGAATCTTTTTTTATTTATATTTATACGGTTAAAACGCTGCGTTGCACAAGTATTATTCTGGTAGAAAGAATATTTGTGAGTAATTTATTAAATTTTTGTTAATCCTTCTAAAGTTTAATTGATATAAAAAAAATTTAGTGAAAATTTCACTATCTTTACTTCACTAAATGTGCAAAGGATTCGTGACTTAAAATATCTTTGAATTCATTAACTCTGTACAAATACAATTTTCTTATTTATTAGAGACAAATTTTTGATAGCTTAGAAATATACACGAACATTCTTTATGGCGCGAAATTACGTTTATAGTCATTAATGCGATATTTAAATTTTGCGCTTTAATCACGTACATTAAAAATTCTTTTTTATGGCAAAGAATCTTCTTTCAGTGTAGAATAGTTTTTCGCTATTTAAGTTTAGATCGATTATCAGCTTTAGATATTTATAGAAACGAAGTGGCTCCTTCATTTCTTTAAAATCGCCGAACAATTTACATAGCGACGTTCGAAATGCACTTACCAAGTAAGATGGGATACTTTCAAGATGCAACTAATACGAAAACGGTTAAAAAGAAACCATAACAGCGAGGCTCATAAATGTATACGCCGAGTTAAGGAAAAGAAAAACTTTAACGATGCACCCGCAAACCACAAAACTTAATTGCACTCCCTCTCAACATCGTTCCCATCAAACAATTATACGAGCGCTAAAAAGTTCAGTTCCCTCAAGCCGCGCGGCTTCGATGCGATCTCAGTTGAAAAATTAGGGGAGGGCCTCCCTCGAACCCACCCCCCTCAGGCGTGAATTCGAGCCTCACTCACGGGCGCGTCGAGGCTGAAATAATAAGAAAGCAATATAAAAGTTGCAGGAACTCGTCCAAGTCTGCTCTTGAGCCTCTCTCACTCTCGCCTCGCCTCTCGCTCGTACAAACGACTTTTCGTTTCCGTTCGAAGAAAAAAAAAAAGAAGAAAAAAAGAAGAGAGAGAGGGGCTCCCTTCTATACTCCAGCAGGAAACGATCAACAGCCCCACTCCGGCCCTCCCAGCTGGGATTTTCGATATACGCGCGGGCGGCTGGATTGGATTATTTAAACTTCGCGCCGGCGAACTCCGAAACTCGCGCGCGCGACGCCTAGAGCATATAGCCTCCACTTCCTCTTCTACCCTTTTTTCAACCCCTTCTACGGTGAATCGTCTATATATATATGCGCACGCACTCCGGATCGAGGAGGCGGCATTGGAAATCCACCTTTCATCTTACTGAAAGTTTTCCCGCGGAGCGGAGCGGCCCCCGGCGTCCTTTATCTCTCGGATAGTTTCGTGGTCGACGCATTCTCATTATTACGCGACCGCGAGCGTGCCGCGATTTCATTTTTCTTTAGGGCTCGTTTTTTTTCGGGAGTCTTAGGCGTGCGCCTGCACTGATCCGGAGAGAGTGTAGTAATCTTTTATACGCGGACGAGCAGACTTTGAGCACTCTTTTTTTTTAGGAAGGGGGGGAGGGGTTGCGTGGGTGTACGGTACGTTATAAACGTGTTGGTGTGCTTGCAGTATTTTTCAATTTTTATTTTTTACGTGATTACTTACAATTCTTGTGAAGAAGAACTCGAGATATCTTTCTTGCAATTGCAATATAGCAGTAAAGAAGAACATTTATTTCTATTTTTTTAATATATATGTATCAAATAGAGCTTGCACTAAGTAAATGAAGAAAGAATTAGTTAAATCTTAAAATACGACTTGCTTCGCTAGTCCCTATTTTTAATGTCTTGACTTCAAGCTGTTGATTGTTCAAATAATAATTTTAAAGTCTCAAATAAACCGTAATAAAGCTTTCGATATGAAAATATCTAATAGTAGTTTTCGATACTAGTGCGTCAGAAGTGATTTTCGGACAAGTGTGAGATTAGCGCCCGAGCGAAGCGAG
>JAWWEN010028864.1:0-16000 GCA_035582955.1 Sycophila texana | reverse complement strand
CATACTGTTTTTTCGCCATGAGAGCCGCAAAATCAAGTTGAACACGCGATTTTGAGGTTAGAATGGCGAAAAATAACATAAATAATAATACCTGACACATATAATAACGTACATTAAATAAAAATGAAAAAAAAAGGAAATTTGAATTATTTGAATTATTTCAAATTCGGGCCTTGTGCGCCGACCAGGAGGGGGCGGGGGGCCCGAGCCCGAAAGGCCGAAACTGTCACGCACAAGGCTCAGTCGGCGCTTGGCAGCCGGCCGGGAAGGACGTTTAATTGGATCTGCACTGGTCAACTTCAGGATTTCTACTTCTTCCATACAGGTACACTAATAAGTGCCTTTTTTCTCTTGTTTTCTGTTTTAAATATACATATCACTTGCGTCGATCGCAAGGGTTTGAGGGACCCTTGGCGGGGGGTCGCCAATAACGTCATTCGAGTCCCGACCGTTGAAGAGGGGATGCTGTGGTGGAGGCCGGCAGTCTTATAAGCTTTGTAATCTGACATATTTTGGATAATTACCATCCTAATTCATTGATACAACCATAACTGCAAACTGCAATTCGTCGCTGAAAGGTATAGAAGTGGTTTAATTTGTCATAAATCTGCTCCGATGACATCTGCTAATCTCTTTCTAATCAGTTCTTGCATAAATTTTGCACCCTCTTCTTTTCTTTTTCGTATTTTTCTCTGTCTCTCTCTATTTCGCATCCACTTGGCTGACTTGTACTTAATTCTTATTCTTATAGTTTTTGCTTATATACATTTCTTTTAATTAGACTAATTAAGTTAATTATCACTTTAAAATAATTATTTACAAACGAATATTGCTAAGAAACTCGAAATTTGATTTTCGGAAGAGCAAATCAATGTTGGTCCAATATTGTATTGACAAGTCGATGTTCAAAAAAATTTTGATGACATATTTCTGTTTTTTTTTTTTTATAAAATACTGATTTATACCATTACAATAAATTGGAATAACTATTATTTTTTATTTAGTTTTATTAAAATTAATAATGTTTTAATGATTGTGCTTTACAAAATTTTGGCTGACATGGTAGATATTTAATGTCCCTTGATCATTTTCCTAGATTTTGATTTATATCTATATAATATTTTTAATGAATTTTATTTAAAAAAATAATAATTTTTTAATTAAATTTAAATTTTGAAAGTAAGATACAAATTTTTAAAAAATCTTATTATTTGGTATACTCCAAAATGGTTCATTCAATAAAACTTTCATAAGCTTTTTTGTTAATTGATAATATGTTTAATATAAAAAAACTTATTTTTTAGGATTCATTAAAACAATACATTCCAGCTGAAGGATGATCGATGGTTAATTTTTTGTTTGGATCAATGTTTTCTTTTAATCACTTTCAAGCTGTGGCAAAATACTCGAGGTAAGAGCAGAATTGTTTATTATGTTTTAATGATTATAAACCAGTAACTAATCTTATATCGTAAACTTTTCAGTTAAAAGGAAATCAACTTCTTTAGCGCTTTTGGCATGGTATTGCACACAACTTACTACAGTGAACCTCACTCCTAATCGGTAGTTACCATTTGCAATCTTTTAAAGTACAATTATTATCTATTAATATTTATGTGAATTTAAGCTTTGATATACTGATGTATTCTTTGTACCTATTATATATTATTATTTGCCACATTTTAAAATTATTTTAACTTTGTTTTATCTTTGAATTTTTCTATTTTTGTTTTTAAACTATACTTTTTTTTGTAAAGTTTTATAAAATTTTTCATTAGAATTATTATCCTTTATAACTATCATACAGTGTGTTATTATTATATTTTTTTACTCAGGAACACTGAATGTGCTTACATAAACACGCAAGTCATATCTGGTCAGATTGAAGACCTTGGTATCATCAAGCAGGCTATTCCATAATCTCTATGCTGGGCTGTACAGCTAGGCTGTAGTTCCCCGATTTCTCCAGACAAGTATTTGCTGAAATCCAATGCGGCTTTTTACCAGCACGATTGTGACTCTACCGACGTTAATTAGTGTATAAGTACGAGTTTATTTATTTTTACGATTTTATTTTTCATTTGTTTTTTGCCAATTTTTGTTAATAATTTATTCCGGACAATTGCGGACTCAGTTGTGGTTCCCGGATTATTAATTATATTCGATTAATGTTGAAAGAATGTTCTTCAAATTTTATAAAACAACAAAAAATTAATACGAATAATTGTAGAACGTAATTATTTGTAACATGCAATAAGCGCCGACATTTGGGTAAATGGTCTTCGGCTAATCAAAGTTAGGAAAGTATTGTAAATTATATTGACTATTTATTATAACGAAAATCACCGAAATAAATTGAACTTTATAGAAGTCTGAAAATTAAATTGTTCTCAGACTTTGTTCTAAAACATACTGTAAGCTAGACGTGAAATTAGACATTATTTATATTTGTTATCATGTTATATATATCATAGTGTTTATTTCTTAGTTTGTGAATGCAGATAAATCAAGTTGAAAATTGTTCAATTGTAATTATTATAGTTATAGGTACAGTAAAATAAATTACCCTATGAGTAATTTAGTGTAGCAATGTGTAACATATGATAGTAAGGTCAACTAAAATATTTTACATTGTCAGCAATTACTATCATTCACTGATAAAAATAAAATAAACATTAATTAAAAAAGGTCATTGTTAGGTGTTCAAAGATTTTAAGCATAAAAAAAACAAGTATTACATTATTTCTTGTTACTAATGTTTCTATATGCAAGCGACTTGCAATTTTCTCCTCCTGATTTTTAGTTCTTTTTTTGCTTATTATTCTGAAGCAATCAATGTAAGGAATATAATTTCTTCTAAACTTGTTCTAAAGTGGCGATAGTAGCTTTAGATTTAATAGTTAAATATTATTTACATTTATTCGTGTACTTCAGAATATCTTAGCGATAGAAAGAATCTTATATGACGTGATAATATGCTATGTATAAATACTAAAAAGTGATTTCAATTTTAGTATACTTACATGAGATAATCAGCGTTTAGCTGTTTCCGATTCTTCGTTATCTGTCGCTAAAATTAGTCTGTGCTCTCATACATCTTAATAACTAAACGGTTTACTATCTTTTAGGTATAAAACATGTCAGCTCTTTCATGAATATGATGATGTTGAGAAACGGTAGTTCAAGGTGGTACAGAATCTTATAGTACATTTTATTATGTAATTAGTATTATATTCATTTGACCACTCTCTTAATTTTACAGTAAGACTGAAAATGTAATAAGTTTTAAATTATAAAAAGTAAATCTTCAATAGTAAACGTTAATAATGGTCAAGCATTAGTGAGTCTAATTACTATAAAGACATTTGTATATTGTAACGTACAGACATGTATGCTTTTATAGTGTCTTCTATAAGATTCATTCTACAAGAATACTCTAGTACTTAAGATATTTTATTTAATTAGATTTATTTGCTCATTTTTTGTAATAACAATAGCAAGCAAGTTCTTTTTGTTTTTTCTATTACACGGAATATGCAAAATTAAAATTTACATTTTAACACTTGGCGTTTGATCGAAAAGAACATTTTTTCAGTTTTATTTTACACTACGCTGTCTGTATTTTTGATTACTTTTAATAATTTTTTCATGAATATAACTATTTTTTAAATTAAAATTACACATTGATATCAGGCACAGAATAATGTAAAATGAAACAAATTGAAATTTTAATTTTTATCTGTTGTTACCTGTTTTAGAGAGTAACCAGCCATAAAAACACTAACAGAGAATAAGTGAAAAAGGAACTTCCCTTACTTTGCAGACCGCACAACTGAAGCTACCACGTATTGAGCTACACCCTAGTGAAACGACCTTATAAAAACTGATTAAATCTCATTAATTCTGGTGCAGAAACCTAATAGGATATGCGGTTTCTGCACCCTTTTATGCGGTTTTATACGATCGTTTCAATAGGGCATGAATACATGTAAATAAATAGTATATAGTTTTTTGAATAGTAGAAGTTACTTACTATTATTTATTTATTATTAAGTTTTATTACAATGATTTAATCACTCTATGATTGTAATTACATATATTTTGCAACAGTAATTTCAAGTCTAAGTATTTTAAGGAAAGATTTATATTTAATTTGTTTGAAAGATGACTTTTATCTTTAAAATCAAAAGTATAATTATTCATAATACAGTGCTACTTATTTTAGCAACGTATTATGGAAATTTTATTAAAAATAATTTTTCAAATTTATTATATAAATATTTTTATACAGAAAGAAATTAAAAAACGTTTGTTTGTTTTTACAACAAATTATCGATTCGTGAAATTGATAATTTTAATAGTTCATATTTCACTTAATTTAAAAGTGAATCATATGCCCTTACAAACCAATTATTTTCCACCCAAATCTCATCATCGTCCTGTCACCCCAAATATTTTATATATTTTATGTTATTTTGGCAAAATTCAATTGTTAAGTCCATGTATAAGCCTATATGCCCATCATACATAGTTGCATTTGTAACGTTTCCCGATTTCCCTGCACTAAATTAATGCATATTTTTACTTAATATATAATTTTTTGACATATTTTTAACATTTTTAAAGAATCGTCGAAATTCGAAGGACTGAACTAGAAAATGAATTAATAGTGTACGTTACGTATTTAACGTTTTTTTGCCAAATTTAATCCTTAAATTCGGTTTAATCGCCATTTAATTGTTGAATTTAGCTTTTCAGCCATATGTATATCTATATATATCCCAAGCGTCGAGAATTGGAATCCAACATTGTCCACCCAGATAGTGTTAAAATTCGAGTATTTCGCAGTAAATTTGCACTCGATTCTACTTTATATGACCCCTCCGCAGCATATTATAGGTTTTTTTGACACATTTAATCCCTAAATTCAGCATAATCGCTCAAAAAGTGAAAAATTATCGCCAAATTGCCACACTCGAGTTTGCCAATTAAGTGCTAAATTGCAGCTTTTTCCGCTAAATTAAGCCATATCTTTACATAATTTGTCCTCTTTCTTACATATTTAATGTTTTTTGCCATGTTTAATCCCTAATTTCTGCACATTCGCCTTATTGCAAAGTCATCAAACTGCCTCCCTATTCCTGGAATGAATTTACAGCTTTTCGAGCTAAATTAAAGCGCAATTTTATATAAATTCTCTCCTACATTACGTATTTAATGATAATTTAACCGTATTGAATGATTAAGTTCATAAATTTAGTCATAGAATCTTTTTTTTCGATGCCTATCATTTATACAGCGTGTATTACTATATATATAGTATATATAGTAATACACGCTGGACGGCGGCCTCGGCGGCGCGAGCCAGAGGTGGGGGGAAGTGGGCCTCCATTGCCGTAGAACTGCCGCCGGAGCAGTCCTGCGGGGAGGTCACGCTTGGTGGTGTAGGGTAAGTGATCAAATGCATTGCAAGTTGGTCTAGTGACCTAATTAGTTCAGAATTATCAACTTTCGATTAATTATTTATTATAATTGGAAATTTTCGGGCGAAAATTAGCCGAGCGTCCGGTGACTCCGCGGCTACATTTTAACGGCAATATGCGGCCTAATCCCTCAATTTTCTCGCGCTGCGCGCCATTTTTGCCGTGATTATATTGTATTGTTATCCTTTAGATACTTTTAATTGCGGTAAAAGACTTTTTCACGCATAAATGTAGGCAGGGAAGCTCGGAGTCTCGCCGATCATGAAAGTGGAGGGGGTAACCTGCGCACAGCAGCAAAGAATATAGACGCTTATAGAAGTGTAAGACTGGGTTGTAAGTAGGGGATCGCTATGTACCCAGTAAATGTCATTGTTGTATATCTATATATGTACACAATATAGATATACAAATCCATAGAAATCACTAGCGATGTACCCAACTCTTCTTCCCCTTCTGCCCATTTGAACCTGTGCTTCTATAAGCGTCTATATTCTTTGACAGCAGACGGCAGCGGCAGCAGTATCACTCTCGCTGTCGTCTGCGGATTATTATCTAAATGCAATTTTCATTGGATTAGTGACGTTATTATTAATTAGTTATTTATTTATTTAAATTATAGTTTTTCGGATGAAAATTGTGGTCGCGTTCGCCGATGACGCAGTCATACTTAGATGCAATTTAATGGTCATTTCAGGCATCATATTACATTATTATCTTTGCATTGCTTACAATCTTTGAGTTATTGTGTAATTTTTTTATTATACAGAATTTGTACATTTGAGCATTTTATTCTTCTTATGAAGTCTCGAGCGGAGACTTATATAATCGTTACTCGATCAGTCGACCTAATATTTGTTAGTTGATACTGATAGCTCGTAGTACTATATCTACTTGACTAATTCTACGCTAGGGTTAGTACAAGTGATCTCTTAAGAAGAAAAACAAATTTCAAGAAAAGCCTTTTTTATTTGTCAATTTTCGAGCACTAAAGCAGAATACATTTTTCGAAAAGCTGATAAGTTATGATGATACTACGAGTATATTAGGTTCTGGAAGAGTGTACTTTACTTTAGTGCTTTAATTATAGAAAATTAATTAAATCTTTTCTTTGTTAGAAGCGACTATATATGTATTACAAGAAATAAATGTTTTCGTTTTTATTAATGTGGTGCATCTTAAGTCTAGTACTTTTGTAAAATATTTTCTTGTTTTCTCTGTCGTTTTTCATACCTTTTTATAATCTTAAATGAATATCCTAATGTCATAATGTCATCTTAACAATTAATTTTTGTGTGATTTTCAGACCATGAGCCACTGTGTCGGAAATGGAGATATTGCATTTCGTCCATTGCATCTAACTATCCTGAGGGTTTGTCCCAGTACCGTCAATGCGCCACACATTATCAAATCAAGGTTTGTAATTTTCGCGATTATTTCTTTACTTGTTTTGATAACATTGAATATATTTAAAAAAAAATTATATAACTTGGGTATTTTAACGCAATTTATGTACGATGGTCATTGTAAGATCCTAACTGTTCTTAGCCTTATTGAGTATCCTTAGAGAAATTTAAAAGATGCATGTATTAAACGTTTTGATCTTTAGATTTGTACAAATTGTGATATTTGTTTATTATTATCCTAACAGGAGATGGCATAATGCAGTTCAGTACCCAAACTAAGACTTACACAAGGATTAAAGGACGAATCTGAAAACATGCAGAGAGGTAAATGTTCCTGCCATTAGACTCTAGAAATTGATCTACTCAAATGTTGATAATATGTCTATTTTATTGAATTTTAATTTAAAAAATAATAACTTCAATTTAATTTAAATTTTAAAAACAAACTGAAAAATTTTTAAAAATCTTTAATTTAAAAAACAACTAGAACTGAGATAAACGAATGTTAGTTGTTTATTATGAGATATTGCTATCTTGTAAAGCTTTCATACGGCTAAGCTTTTTTTTATATAGCAAATTAATACAATTTTAAATTATGATTTTTATTTTTTAGGTTCATTAAAGAATATACCAGCACCTGAATGATAAATCTGTGTTCTTCCTGAATGTCACCTTCCCTAAGCTTACTTGATTATCGAGTGATCAGAATATCTCGAAATACTCTACATGTAAGAACAGGATTGAATATTATTTTTTTTTTTTAATGATCATATGAGTAATTAATCTCTAATATAAAAATTCATAGTGACAAATAAAGTAAACTTCTTCAGCCCACTTGGCAAAAAATTGCATTTGCAATTTTTTGAATTGTTAAAGGTTCCAAGTCATGAATCTAATAATTTTACCTAAATTATCTTTTATTACCTTAATTAAATTTAAAAACTTTAATTTAAATACTTATGCATTTTAAGTTAAATTTTTAAAATTAAACCTTTCAATACTGTATCAGTACATAGAATTCTCAATAATATTTATATATTATAAACGATTTTATTTTAGAAACTGAAACATCTAAATATATTAAAATTTATTGTAGTTTAATAAGCCTTGAGTGATAGGGTCTTGAAAAAAATGTTAAATTAACAGAGTATGTAGTCACAAGCACTAAAAAAGATGATAAAGAAAGTGATTTTTACTATGTTTATGATACTAAAATTAGCAATTGTTCTCTTTTATATTACTAATATTAGCAACTGCTTTATTAACTATAAAAAATATTTTTCAGATTGTAAAATGTACTTCCAAATCCAACTGATATTAATAACTTAAGTATAGTTACATAAATTGAAATGGTGATTGCACAAGACAAGACCGAAGAATCATCTAGGTAAATAATTATGGCAATTAAGATTGTTTTAAATTAGATTATGTTTAATTCGCTCCAATATCAAGTGTTTATTCCATTTATGATAATTCCCATACCGTGCAGTTTTTTGTGACTGAATTTTTTTTAATACTTAAATTATATTTTTCATTAATTTTGTGAAATATTAAAAGGAAAAGAACATTTCTTGTAGAATATTTTTAAAATTCTTGGTAACAGAATGATTTCTATGTTTATAATTGAATCCTTAGTTTTCAATTATTTTGCCTTATTGAAAATGTATTGTTTTTTTATTTTTTTGATAAAATGGGAAAATGATGTGATACAATGTTTTATTTATTTATTAATAAGTATTTTTTTACATATTTTTTTTATCCAATCGTTTAAGCACATTTAAAATGTCACAAGTAATTTATGAATGTATTTTTGCATTTTGCAGAAAGAAAGAATTATGGAGGAATGCTTTGTCGCATTTAATTTCTACAAGTTCATCTGTCATCAATTTTCTGGATGTCTCAGCGAAGGTAGAAACACCAATGGGAATTGATGTATTTGATTTGAAAAAACGTACCCTTCTTAGTTAAATTAGTGGAAATTCTCTAATCTCACTAATTTTTGGTGCGTTTAGCGTTTTTTCATTAATTCAACCTTAAAGGGAGCATCTCATGCGAATTCCCTTTGTTGTATCTATGTACCTTGACCTCGGTCTTCGGTGAAAATTCGAGCTCTGAGTGGGGTTCGAAGGGATCTCCGAGCACTCGAAGGTGCAGAAGATGACGATGGAGGCCAAGCTGCCGTCGTCTGCAACGAGGGAATCCGCGGCTGTGAGTGGTTTTCTAATTTAAGTAATCAACCTTTTCCTTTGCGGATCACTCACGATATATGAATAAATGAGTTTAATTTAGTGAAAAATTATTGTACTGTTATTTTTACTGGTATTTTAATTAAACGCGAATATGTTGTTTTATATTGCCTCGTTCCCCTTTACCCACCCTTAAAAATTAAGCAATTAATTTATTGCAACAAATTAGTTTCTTATTTTTCAAATTTTGTTTAACTAATTTTAATTTTCAATTTTATAAAATTCGAGTAAACTTTAAATTAAATTTTTTCATTGTATTTGCAATTCGAATACCCCTTGGCCCTTTTAGCATTCCCAAGAAGAAAATTATCGTCATGGAATGACACTGTAATGATACAGTGTAAATGTACACTGTATAGACACAAATTGTGCAGTGTCTTACTACATCATCGAATGGATACTATTCTACATTATACTCTAAATGGTTGGTACATGCATTAACAGTTAGTTTTTAATAACTAAATATTATATAGTGATAAGGACCAATAGGACCTTTATTTACATGCGATTTTGATATAAAGTTATTTAAATATTATTAGGAGAAAAGTTCAGTAAACTTTTCAATACTTTTAGGCTTTACATGATTTTTTTTTAGAATTTTGTTACAGGTTTACTGGCCAACATCACTGTACCATCAAACGAAGGCGGCACACTGTCACTAATTTGACGGTGACAATATTGAAGTTTCCCCCCTTCCTCTCTTAACTACCCTGTAATGTTAAATCGTTTAAAATTAAGATCATTTTAGAGTAAATATTTTGTCCCTCGCGTAAAAAGCAATATAAAACACAATTTTGCATGCACTATATATAAAGAGGTTGATTACTATATTTATTTTGATATTATATATTCATATACATAAATAAACATACATTTCATATGTACAATATGTAGAAGAGGATTTTATTGAAGGTGAACATTTACTTAATCATTGTTGGATTGTCAGCATGAATTTTTCAATAGTTTTATTTCAGTATTCTATTTGAAGTTACAATCATTAGATCAATGAATTTTTTCATGCTGGCAATCATTAGATACATTTATTATTGTTTTACTCATTACTAATTAATATAATTTTATTATCAGAATATTCAATCAGTCATCAGTAATGTAAGATCAGTATCAGTAAAATAAGGATATAGTAATGAGATTATATATTTCAAGTTTATAGTATTTTCAATTTACTGATTCAATAGAATAAATATAGATGTGAGTATTTTTTATTTGAAATGTTATTTTAATTATTAATACAATTTATATAAAAATTTACATGTCCATAATAATTTTTCATATGCAATTTTGTTTCATTTCTGCGCATTTTGTGTTTTTACATACATTATACATTTAATATAATGTGAAATCATCAATGATGAAATTATTTCATACCTGTTCTGCGTTGATGCAGGTTAAATTGCAGATCCCTTTATCTTTAAAATGAAGCTCCCTTATTTCAATTTTAGAACGATTAAGATTTTATATAAAATTTTATATTTCATATCTTATATAATTTCATATTTTATTTTATATTAAGATTTTAATAACACTAGGGATGATAATTTGATCCCTAAAAAAAATTATCTCCATCTAGTTCACGAGAACGAAACCTTAATAAACTATGAACTATTTGAAATGTTTAGTCATTACTGGAACATATTTCCACGACTCGTTCCAATGTTACTCACATTTTAAGTAATCCCTGCGTACGTTTCAAAGAAGCGCGAAATTTTTTTTGTATTATGCGTGATTTGAATGGGACTCTGTCGGTAACTCCGCCGGCAACTGCACTTACAGTTTCACGCTGATACATTAGGTACAGTAGATACTGCTTAAAGTGACTGACGATAATTCCTGCTATAGGCCCAAATCTCATTATCATATCAGTGGAATTACTGACGTACCAACAATTGATAAGAATTAATGAAAGACGCAGTGATTATTAAGTTCAGTGCCCAGTGGTGAATGGCTATTATACGCAAAGGAAACAGGAACATATACATAAAAAATTAATTTTTTTTTGTAATAGATTTGTTCCTATTCCTTTTGCGTCTAACAGCTGTTAATCATTTAACGTGTATTAAAGAAGAATTAAGTATATTTTTTTATAAATATAAACATTATAGAAAACAATTCAGAAACAATAGGATTTGCAAACAAATTACTTTACTCTTATCGGGCAGATATAAAAAAAATATTATTGTGTTAATAAACTGTAGGTTTTTAATACCTTTATCGTATAGTATAATGTTAAATGTTTTGATGAAATAAGTGTATATAGATGTATGAACATTGAATGTAAGTACATCATATGTACTTATTAATTTTTTTCTTTTGAAAGCTCAAGTATTACAAAGTACTCAATTAAACCGTTTAAAAACTCTTTCTTATATTCCACTGTTTACATTCACTTTTCATTAAAATCGATATTACATAAGCCTTCTTCAAAACACAATTACCGTCTTGCTGATAAAAAAAAATCGGATCGTCTTCGCGTACTATCGCAACACTCAAATTATAATTAACTTTGCATTCAGCACCTATACGCACTTCTGATTGTTACATAGAGTTTTTTTTTAGTAATTTATTGCTGCTAAAATTGCCATTAATGTGCAACATATCGGATATCGTAAAAAATCTTTTTTTAGTATTCTTTTACAGAAAAAAAAACCGTTTTGAAAAATCTACTTTTTATATTTCTGTGTTTTACTCTGCGGTGCACATTTATGCCATTTATACCAACAATAAAACCAATCCACTTAACTTTTTTTTACATTAAAAAAATTTCCGCGTAATAATTTAGCTCTATTTCAACATTAATCGGTGAACATTTCTAAAAAAAAAAAGAAAATACGTCAATTCTAATGGCATACAGTGAAAAGCGTGCAATCGCTTTGAAATTCGCGAAAAAGTCCCTGGAAGAGATTTAGAAAAGGGGGTACAACGGGGTTTGCCAGAGTTACATTTTTTCCTCTTCCCGATCGCCTGTAGGCACAGTCGCTTATCAGGCCGACCGTTATGTATATACATCGAGCAATCGCACGAGTGTGCTCTCCGTTTTTATCAGCGCCCTCGGCGATAAAGCGTCAGATCAGTGCTTGGGTCTCGCTGGCGACACTTTTGCGAATTCCGGGTACGGAATGTCGATGCAAAATTACAAACGCGATTACAGAAAGACGCGAGGGAATCCCCCAGCGCGGGAGACGATAAGGCGCGAGTTGAAAGTATAGATCGGCCGCTGCGTGGGAAGCGCGAACGGCTTCTGTTGTACTCACCGAGTTTCACGTCAGCTTTAGTTACTTCGTTATATCCATGTATTTTTTTTTTCGTTAAAATAAAATTGGATTTATAATTTATACGTAATCTATGCGTAGTACATTATCTAACCAATGTAAAAAAAAATATATGTAGATTATATACATTCTAGAGATTGTTCGTTATTACCTAGGAATGAGCATGTATAATGTATATACAACTTATACATAATTTATGTAAACAAAATTTTAGGTTCATTTTTACATAAATTATTTATAGATTATATATGATCATTCCCACGTACTATTACCTACTGTGTATAATCTACATATATTTTTTTACATGGAAATGTAGGAATCAAGTTACGTATTTTGTGTCTAATACTATAAAAAATATTTTTTTTTACTCTTGTAATGTAAATTCTGTGTACATTATATAAATTATGTCACTTTAATACGACATGTATTATGCATAGATTGTGTATACATTATATAATTTCTTTTTTACAATATCATGATCGCACTGTAGACTGAGTTATTTATTGATGGATTTTTGTTCGTACTCGGAGTGTTGTACTTTCAAGTGAGCATCGGTCGGAAATTATGTAATTTGATAAAAGTGTGCGGATTCAGTTTGTTTTAGATCTCTCTATCTCTCGAGTGTAGCATTACAAAATGAAATTTTGAATGCATGATAATTTTTTAATTATTATATAATAAGGAAAAACTGCGAGCTTAATATAAATTCTTAATAATTTCTGTTAATAATAAATAGTATTTTATTGAATTCGGTTTAAAATATAAATAATAAAGAAACTATCGACTCTACAAAAATAAAAAAATAATTAATAACAGAAAAAAAAATCAAATCTTCGGTAAGTGATTTCGTGAATAATTATTCGTGAATATTTAGTATCATTACTCCGTTTACATTACATTCTATTCAGAATAAAATAGAAAATAATAAATAAATCTGCTTTTAAAAAATAAACATAATTTGCGCACAAAAGTCTTAACTAAGGCGCTTCCAGTAATCACCATCGCGATTAACGCAATAAATCAAAGACGCGTATACATATTACCTCTACATTCAACGTCCGATTCCGCCGGCAACAAAAACACACCTTCTTTTGCGCGAAACGTCATTGACTCGCCGATCAAAAATCGCGCACTACTACTACGTCCATAGCCTTGAAAGGCATTACCTCCGCGTGAAATTTCAAAAGGCCTCCTCTCAAAGCACCTCCATTAATAATCAAATCAGCGCAACGCCTCGATTCGACAATTGCCTCCCGGATCGGCGCAAAAAAAAAAGACGGCCGCGCGCCAAAGAAAAGGACGCGGCGTGTAATCCGACCGAGAGCGACGCGTCCCTTTTTAATCGCAGAAAATCAAGAGCGAGGCTTTTGTGTATCGCGGGCGATTCTATTTGCGGGCCGCGTCCGAAAACGGCCAACGGGGTCAGTCGCGCTTATAAGGAGAAAACGAGACGGGCAGGTAAAAAAAAAGAAAAAAAAAATAAGAAAAAGAGACGAGCTTGTGTGCGTACATCCTTGCTTTTTTGAGAGTGGCGATGCGAATTTCACAACGGCGCCGTGGGATTTGCGACGTTTACGTAATCAGCTGCAACGTAATTTCGTCGGGAGCGCGAGTGGAGGGTTCGTCGGTTTGAATTTTTATTTTGAAGGATTAATTTATTTCTAGCTGTTTCTTTTAGATTGCAAACAATGTGGTGGTCAAGGATGTGAATAATGTATTTAGGCAATATGAAAGTGAGGTCTGCATAGAGTAGGTTTTTTATGTGGTTTGTCCTGTTTTGTCCTTTTTTATGATTTGCAATGAAGTTTTTGTTATTTAGCCACTTTTGTGTCAAATTATTTCCTTTTTGTTCAGAAGGTAAATTTGTTCAACTTAAAAATGATAAATGAACATTTTGTTTGAGTTTATCTTTTTGACGACGTATTGTCACTTTTATTGAAACACTACGTTTAAGTTCCTTAAATCTAAAAGTAGCACAATGAAATCTTCCAGTTTTTTACATTAAGAAAGAAGTATTGTAAAAATTACTCTTTGGAAAAGTAACAACAGACTAGACTTTTAGATCAAAATTACCATACTCTATATAGTAAAATTTGTCATAAATGTAGTAAATTTTGCTGGACAATATTGGAAATAATATTCTACCCATGCAGTAAAATTTGCAACTTTTTTTTGGCAATTTTACTGTAGGAGTATAGAAATTTGTATCCAAAGGTCCAGTTTGTTGTCACGTTTACAAACAGATAGTCATTTTTACAATACTTTTTTCTCAGAGTAGTTATCAATAGATTGATAATTTAACGGAGGGAAGAGGTCCACTGGTCCTACAAAGTAATTCACATTTTTCACCGGTATATTACAACGTACTTTTTTCGTCAGAGGCAGTGCAGTATATTAATTAAAACAATTTTTATAATATTAACATTTTCAACATTTTTCATTGATTTAATCTTGGGACATGTGTTAAGCTACTGAAGAACTGTATACTAAAGAAACCAAAGTATCGTTATAGCGATAAGATTCGTGGCGTAATTGTAGGTCTGATTTTGCATTCGACTGATGAGTTGCTGCTCGCAAATCTTCAGAAACCAGTTTTGATTTTTCACCAGATAAGTCGAACCTCGGTTCATGCAGTAACTTGTTAAATCCCTCCACCACTACCAGTAACTGCGGGTAGCTGCTTGAAATATGCGACAAACGAATTTATAAACTTGAATACCGTTTTCATCGCAATCATTATAAACAATAAAATAAAAGCTTAAGCCCAGCACTCGCAACTTTATTCATCCACGTTCAAATAAATTTCAATATTTTTAACGAATGACCCGAAATTCGTACAGTCTATGCATCGTGTATTCAATATTTTATTAAACTGATAAATTGCCCTTGTGGAAATTTTAAATAAAAAGTTTTATAAATTAAATGTATTGATTTTTTAAAGTTCAGCTGGAAACTTTATTTAAGATTATATCAATATATGTCTATCCAAATAAATCAAAATCATTTTACTTTTATTTATTTATCTCTTGATTTTTAGAAGTAAGTGATTTTTAATTAAGTACTTTCGAATCTTCAAAGCAAACTAGAAAAAATATTTTTTATCCATTTTTTTAAAAGCAGTAAGCACGTTTCTATTCACTTCAAGGTCTTGTATTTAATGTCACACCAAAATGATAAGAAAACCTTTTACATTTTAATTAAGACATTAAATTTTATGGAATCATTTTTTGTTATTTTGGTATGTTCTTATAAGTTGAGAACAAACCTTGGTATTCAACAAAAATCGAGCTACTATTATTTTTTCTTATTATACCCATTTAAATCGCACTCTTCACGATTTTTTTGTATTAACTTTTTAATACATAAAGTGTGAAATTTAATAATCAGCATACACCCTTTTATTTTATAAAAGGGTGAGTTTTTTAGTTTACAAAAAAATTTTATAAAAGAAAATTGCCTAATTCATTTATTTAAGTTTTCCTCGTTTACAGGGAGTAAGTGCAGCAATCCCTTATATTAAAATGCATTGCGATTATGATCGAATTGAATGAAGTCGAATTATCGCATTATCGAAATTGAAG
>JAWWEN010028853.1:0-16001 GCA_035582955.1 Sycophila texana | reverse complement strand
ATTTATTTGTTTCAATCAAATATTAATTGAAACAACTAAACATCGATTTCGATTTCTTACTTTTTTTTCAGTGTACTGCGTGCTTAAAGCAACTTGCTTTACGCACTGTGCGTGAAAGTAATGCTTTACGCACTAACAAATGGCCCAATAATGCATGTTTTATGCACGGCGTGTTAAAAAATATATATTTTTTACTGGCGTTGGCGAAGGTACATGAAACTGATTGGCCGCATGCACGCGCTGACGCACCTGAGCTTGGATTACCCGGCGTTGTCGGACGGCGCGCTGAACTCCTTAGCCAAGGGTGCCTCGAAGATCCTGCGGACTCTCCATGTAACGGTGAGAGACTCGGATTCCCGACAGCACCGCATCGACGACTCCGCCTGGCATAATTTGGTCACCGCCTGTCCACGTCTGACTGTCTCCTACTCGATCAGTACGGTCTTCTCTATTTTGAAAGAAAAGTACACTCTTATAAAAACCCGTTCAATTCGAAACATTATTTTAATATTCTCAACACTTTCTAAAGTTTCTAAACGTATTATTTTAATGTTTAGAATTGAAAGGAGGCAGAACGAGCATTGTTTTTCTGTTTTTAAGATAACGCGCCCAAAACGTAACTTATGTGTACACTACTACTTATTATTCTATTACATGAAGATAAGAGAACACAAATTTTGTGTGTAATTTCATATCAAAAGACACAAACTTTTTAAAATCGTCTAAAAAAAATTCTTTTATAAAGTATAACATATTACGTATTTGCAGTGAACATATCGCATCACGAGGACATGTGTTACCTGCTGCTGCCCAGCGTACCGTTGGCGAAATTCCAAATGAGTGGTGGTTACGTTTGGGATCAGAGTCGCTCGCGCAATTTCCGCGGCACCGTTGGTCTCCTCATCTCGCATTACACCGATACCTTAGGTATTTATTTGAAAAGCTCTTTGATGAATTACATTTTGTTTAATTTTATCATTTTTATCGTTGATGCTGCGTAGACGAGGTCATGCTTGAGTTAAAGAGCAATCGAGAAATGCTGGACGATTTGATACTGTCAATGGTGACTCGTTGCAAACATCTGAAGAAGTTGAAGTTCGAAGGGATCATGAGGAATTTGGAAACCTTTCGCAATATCTGTCAACTGCAGACCGACTGTAAAACTTGTAAGCGAATATGGCATACACGTACTCGTTCAAATGCATTTATTTAAAACATGAAAAGAATAAAAGTTGTAAAAGAAACGTAAAGTCAAATATTTTTTATGAGCGCAGTTTTTTTAAATATTTTAATTGAACAATTGAATTAAATATTTTAATTTTAATTGAAAATATTACACGATATATTACATAAAATTGTGAGGGCTTTTCGTTCGTTTATATTAACAAAATAAAACATGAAAATACGTAAATAAATAAAAAAATATTTTTAGGTTTCCAAGCTATACACATGAAACCGAAGAACGTGAACGTGTACAATAGAGCCCTGCTGCACGAGATTGTCCACCAATACGACCGTAAGATGTTTGATCAGGGCTACGACTTTCGCATTGAGAATCCTGCGTAAACTTGTCTGATTTTACCGAATGCTGTCGCTCGAATAAACGCTCAATTTAACTCTCGTCTCTACTCCTCCACTGTCTTCTACTTTGCGCTGTGCAACCTTTTTTTTTCTTTTTTGAATCATATACAAGTTTTTTTTTTAATACGTTTATTTTACATGTACTTTACTGACGAAAAATAAATTTCTTAAATCAAACACGCTGATAAAAAAAATTTGACATCAAAAAAATGAAAGATGAAATTAATCTTTGAAGTAACAGTAATCTATTTAAAGTACTCGACTAAATATCTATTTAAAGTACTCGACTAAATATCTTTAATTTGGTGTTGGTGTTATTTATCAACTTGTATTTAAGTACGCTGCGAGTAACCCAAGTCGCCGCTGTTATAGAATGCAACAGGTAACTGCATTGGTGCACGCGCGAAGTCGCATTGAAGGTGCATTAGAGATTAGATATTCAATAAATTTTCCAATTTTGAACAGGTTTGTTTTACATTGCATCGTTCATGCTTACTAATTTGAAGCAAAATTGTTTTTTAATTTTGTTTAGAATGCGGATTTGTAGAAAAAATGGTTTCATTGGAAAAAAGAAGTTCTGCCTTTAATTTAAATGTTTATTCATTTATTAACTATAAGATTGTTTAAGATAATTAATTCTAAGAGTTTACCTATTTCTTGTGATTTTTGTATAATTACATTGTAGTAATTTTTTAATGTTTTTGAGTCATCTGTAATACAAAATCTATTATAGATATTTTCATTTAAATATTTCTTTCATTCTTAATAATTATTATATAAGTATAATGTATAATTATTTGCAGATAACACAAGAAAAAAACATCAATCTAATTATTTAAAATCAATTCTGATTTTTTTTGTTTTAGAAACATTTCGATCTTTTCTTATTTGTTCTTCATCTCTTATTAAACGTTTTTCTTTTTCTACTACATATTTTTTTTTACTTGCTAAAAGTTTTTTTTCTTTTGCTAAACATTTTCTTTTTTCTGCTAATTGTTTTTCTTCTTTTGCTAAACTATTTTTTCGCTCTGACAAAAGTTTTCTCTGTTTTGATAAGAGTTCTTTTTTCTTTGATAATGAGTCAAGCATTGATAATTGTAATTCATAGAGTTTCATACAAGATAAAGTATTCTCATATATTTCAAGCTGCGCACTCATCAGTTCAAGTTCTATCTTCTTTATTGGCCTCTTCATTTTAGCACTGTTTGAATGATAAAAAAGAAGAACATTAATACAAATAATTTTGTAGTACCATACAATATTTTATTGTAGACTTAGACAAACTATTTTGTTACTAAAAATTACTGTTAATCATTAATTCATCGATTTCGATAAAAAAGGGAAGAAATTGTAAATTACCAATTGATATCTGGCTGGCACTCTTTATTCATCTGAAAAAGCAACTATTCATTAAAAAAGGACAACTGGCAAAGGCACAGAGGTTGATTGGAATCGTAGGAGAATTGTTTTCCGTTTGATAAATCCAATAAATACAGCTAATTATAATAAAAATTGATGAAACAAAAGAAAATCCAAAAAATTTTTGAGAGAGAGAGAGAGAGAGAGAGACGAAAGTTTTTACTTAGTTATACGGTGAAGCAAATCTTGTCCTTCGACCTTGACATTCAAAAGGTACGATATTCTAAATTTACAAAAGCTCAGAAACATGCCATTTAAAACTACTATTCCACGCTTACAGGCTAAATCTAAAAGAATTACTCTTTGAAGAGAAACGAACTTACCTTATATCCTAACCAATCTGCCTTGAAATCACACAAAATCACCGCGTAAATACCTCGCAGTAGTTAGCTAAAAGTGTTGAAACACATCACTATGCCGGTGGCATCCCGCGATTTCACGAAGAAAACAATAGGTACAGTACCTATAGCGCCGCGCAGGACGCATGCGCAAATGGAACGGCACTGGCCGCAGTCATGGGGCAGCACAGGCGCCACAGGCACAGCAGGCCAGCCGGTGCAGGCGAGCCGGCAACGTGAGTCTCCCGACGCAGCTGTTTATTTCCCTCTGCGCGCTCGCAGAGGTTACCCCTCCGGGTTCCAGGCGACGAGGACGCGAATCCCGGTCGCCGCCGAAGCGTACGGGCGCAACCAGCGGACACACGGAGAGAGGGAACGAGAGAGACAGCACGCGAGGAAAGAGACACCGCCTCACCGGAACGAGGCGAGTACATGGCAACAGAGGAGACACCGCGCCTCTGCTG
The DNA here is from genome assembly GCA_035582955.1 of Sycophila texana. Classification (NCBI taxonomy): domain Eukaryota; kingdom Metazoa; phylum Arthropoda; class Insecta; order Hymenoptera; family Eurytomidae; genus Sycophila; species Sycophila texana. Next base: position 12,199 of record JAWWEN010028853.1, on the reverse strand, counting down.
ATACGAGCGGGGACTGCCTTCCATGAGGTACGTAACGCGACTGCGTCTTTTTTTTTCTCTCGCGAAACTCGAAATACTCGCGATCGCGGAGGGAACTGACAAAACGTGGCATAGCCGGGGCGGAGGTGCACACTTGGTGCACCGTCCGGAGCTGCGGGCTGCGGCTGCTTGCAGCGCGGCTCCGATCGCGTATAATTCGCTGATAGTAAACAAGTGCGCTATATTTAGAAACAAAGGCGCGCTCGCGTGTTCGCCTGCCCACTGTGCACCGTAAACAATGTGTTATTTCGATTTGAGGAATTTTCGCGTATTTATAGACGCGGGCCCGTCGCGACGCGGTAAGTAATCAAATAGATTCGCGATAGTGTCTTCGCTGTCCGCCAGCGATTATAAGTGACGTGAATGGTTTGTTTTCTCTTTTTTTTTGCGTTTGTCGCGCGAGAGGCGTAAATTAACTGTACGACTGTTCTCGATGTTAAATTTAATTAAGTAGAATATTTAAAGCGGTGCAAACTTGTTGCACTCGGCTATTATCAATTATGATAATTGAGTATCGGAGAACTTTTTTTTTGTCGTATGCATCCGTGCATTTTCTGTGTTAAATATAGGTTTTTAATGTTTAAACTTATTATCGGAAAAATGATAAGTCGGACGATGCGTATGCAATTGCATTGTAATATGTAATATTTGTTATTAAAATGTATACTTGAATTTTATTGACGTTTAATTTTGCTACTATCTTATTAATGAAGATTAAAATTTTTACAGTATCATCGACATTCGAGCAACAATGTTATAAATGTTTGAGTGTTTTCTTTCACGAATTAATCGAGTCCCGATAAAATACTCCCGTTTGAACAGTAATCTTCTGTTAAAGTTTAAAGCGATATGTTTGCAAATGCATGCAAAAGCGCGTAATTGTTAAACAAAAGTCGAACGGAACTAATAATAAAACTCCTAGGAACAAGATAGAGGTGAGTCAGCAAGTAAGCATTAGAGGAAAAAACGCGAAAGAATAAATAAAAATATAATGTGTCATCGCATCTGCGCTAAATGGTCGGAGCCGCGTACACCTTTAATTTTACTTGTTTCATTGGCGTTTGATAATCGAAAATGCATTCTTATACAATGTACTGTAGTACTTTCGATTTTGTATACAGTCACGTGGCGTCATCCTTATTTTTGCTCGTTCTATCCAAAAAGTGACTCATGTCCCGTAATGATATACAGTTCGAATTGTTCGTATTTTCGTTTGTATAACGCGCTCGTAAATTTGCTTATAATAAGCTATTCAAAATTTGAACAAATATTAAACATTTTTTTTTTAGTTTTAAAATTCGTATTGCACAAAAAAAACCTTCAAGCCAAACTATTAGGGGACATATAGGCATATCACATTTAAATAAAAATCTTAAAAATAAATATTTGAAATTGTTTAAGTAAAATATGTGAAAGTTTGTGAATTAAATAAAATTGTTTGCTATATTTATTAAATATATTTATATAAATTTTTTAAGGTCTACAGCCTCATTGAGTATCTCTGTTTAGGACAGGAAGCCTCTTCGATTGATGGATATATTTTGGAGTTCTATGAACAGTTAATTAAGAAGTTCAAAAAGACTCCCTACTTGAAGTAGAAACTGCAGGGTTTCGAAGGGGTACTAAAGCTCTGAAAATACAAGCTAATACTTGTACTAAAATATTAGCCAAGAATTCTGTTTAATTAAAACAATTTCACATATTTTAAACATTTATTTTTCAGTTTTTTTTATTAAAAGATGATACACTCCCTTAAGTTTTACAATACTTTATTTAATTAGAGTTAAGTTTATCAAAATAATTAAAACATTTTCCTAAAGTATGATTTGAATTTCCGCACAGGTGAATTAACATCATCAGAGACTGCAGGGAGAAGCCATCAAGAAACATGGATAAATCACCGTATTTGTCGGCGGTCCAGTCGTTGAACGGCCAGTACCCCGGCGAGAAGTACAAGAATTTGCACCAGATAGCCGCGACGATAATGTGCGCCAAGGAGCGGGAGGAATTCGTGAAGACCGGCAGCACGAGCCGCGTTCATCCAGCCTTACTCCCTTACCTGCGCATCGTCGTCGGCACCAAGTACGAGATCGCCGAGTTCGTCGTCGAGGCGCTCAAGTCCGACGACGTCACCATCGTCAAGCAGGCCCTGAGCGCTCGGTGGTTTTTCAGCGGATCGAATTCCCTGGTGGAGGTGAAGCACTTGATGGAGAACGTGATACCCCAGGTGTCGATGCGCACGCGCTTGGAGCTGATAAAGACGTTGGCGCACTGTCTGATGGAGGATCCGCGCAAGGCTGAACAATTTTTCGACAACTTCGCCGACCAGTACGGCGTGGAGCAGACTTTGCCGCTGATTGTCGCCTGTGGCGAGGAGTTCATCTTCGAGGCGGTGTTACGTCGCCGCATCGTCCTGCCCAAGCGCATCCTGAGTGTCCTGTACCGGCGCTACCCGCTCCTAGCGATCCGCTACCTGCGACTGGGAAATACACGCAGCAGCGAGAACGAGGCCGATCGCAAGCTCCACCGCATCGACCTCGCCTACTACGATAGCTTTTTGCCCCAGCTGGTGAAGCACCACACCGACGTGTTCATCGAGCTGTATGAATGCCTGGAGCCGTACCAGCAGTCGGTCAAGCTTGGAAGCACGCGCTCCGAGTTCTTCTTGAAGAACGCAATGGAGACGCTGATACAGAGGCCGAGTACCTATCTCGATATGCTTCCCCTCAAACTTGTCAGCAATAAGCTCAGTACGCAGCAGTTCGACGCGATGTTCGAGAACTTGCTGACTGCGGATAGGAGAGACTTTAGTATCAGTAGCGTGATTAAGTATTTGCAGTACTATCCGCAGGAGAAGAAGCTCGACCTCCTGATAAGTGCGTACAAGAATCGCTATGGCCAAGACCTGCTCGACGACACAGAGGCGATATTTTCTGTGAAGGAGTTTTATAAGCTACTACCGACCGAGGTAAAGGAACAGCGAGCAAGGAAGTATATGAAAACTTACGAGGGCAAGTCGGAGTACTTCGAACACGTTCGCCTCCTCCCGCCGAGCGAGTCCGTGCCGTTACTGAGGGAGAAGATTTCCAAGACGACGGATTTGGAGAGCAGGTCACGTTACATCGAACACATGATAATTTCATGCTCATTGTATAATAGCAAGGCAGATTTGCTTAAGGTATTGTGATGTTCATTCTTTTCTTACTCCATTTTAGTTAAAAATTGAAAGGACATTAACATTGATCAAATTTTTTTACAGGTGCTGGAGTACTACAACACTCGGCATAAAAATGAACAGGCAGTGGTTCTGCAACAGGTCCTTGGGTCGTTGGTGCAGCGCTTCGAGATCGCAAAACTCGACAAAGCTCACTGGCAGATATTGAAGGATATTATTCAGCGATCGTACATCAAGGGTGATTTGAATGACGCTCCGACGTATACCTACATCCCGCTGTTCACAGGAGCGTTGCGCTATTACATAAAACGTTACCAGGAGGGATCCGATCAAGAGGACTTGATGTTCCTCGACAGACTGATGCGCATTATTACCGAATTGTTCTTCGAACGGAACATGAAATGGAATTTCATCATCGAGTCGCCAGATGCAGTTCGAGACTGTCTTTGCAAGTTCCTTGAAATAATACCTCAGATGTATACAGAGACTAATCCCTTGTGGAATAAGTATAACAATAAAATGAGCCTCGCAACTTACCTCATCCGGGTAATGCAAGGCCTGAATGCGAAAGGAGAGGTACGCAAGCGCAAACACAAGAAGGCAACAGCGACGACGTCAGATTCAAAGGAAGGCCGTCCGCAACCGAAGAGATTTACTTGCAGAGATTATCCGTGGTTGCGAAACTTAGTATATGGCTTGCTTAAGTCACGAAGACAAAAAGACTCGGGTGCAGGTAATATGACCGTGCGCAGTTTTGCCAAAGTGTTGCGGCAGCATGACTCCGAACTCTATCAGAATTTAATTGACGAAGACGAAGAGTTGACGAACGATATAGAAAGCGAAGATGCTCTGCTTCTGTTAAAACGCGATCGTGGCAAAATTTTGGCCAAGTGGAAGCAGTACTTGGATGCTTGTCGACATTCTGTGCAATACAGTAGGCGCGCGGCGCGGCGCTTCCTGATATCAACCAAGTGGCATCAGGACCTACCTATCCGATTTGTCGAGCAATGTACAAGTGAGTTGGAAATTAAAGGAAACGCCTTGATTTTGGGAGTCCTTCTGGAGGGTGAGGCGCTGGTTAAACTGATCACTCCGTATGTGCCGAAGGAATCTCTGATAGACGTAGACAGTACAAACGCTAAGCGCCTCTACGAAATAACGGCCTCGCTACCGAAGGCCATGAATCTGGCTAATCCGCCGGTGTCGCTTGACGTACTGACGTTATTCTGCCAAGGCGATTACTTGATGCTGGCATTGCAATCCTTGATGAACGTGGCGCAGCGTCTACCCACGCACAAAGTACTTGAGTTCGTTAAGAAAGACCTTAGTAGCAAGCCTATCACAGTGAAAAAGCAGGCGATTCGCTTAATCTTCCAAGTGGCTAAGCGAAGTGAATCGCGTGACTTTCTTCGGCACCTCTGGAGCGAGGAACGCAACCACTCGGTGCGAGAAGTTCTCGCTAAAATGATTCTTGACTTGTTCAAGAAATCTCCCAGCCAAGACAGTTGGACCCTGTTAAAGGCTTGCATCGAAGGCTTGACATCTGAAGACCGTAACGTTTTCTCTTCACTTGAGCGAGTCAACGAAATTGACAATAGATACGTTGCCTTATACCTTCAAGAATTTATAAGAAAGATTGACTCATTCACAAAAACGGAGTTTGAAGATGACGCGCGACTTCAACATTTTCAAAGTGTCGTTTGTTCCATCAACAGCGAGCTGATAAGGCATTTACCCGAAGAATTAGTGAAAAATATCGTTGAACGATATCCATTACACTACGTTGCATCCTTCACGATTGGCGTTTTTCTTTATTCGGATAAGGGAAAGTTCGAAGCTCGTATGAAATCCTTCATTGAAATTTTAATGCAAGAGCTGCAGCATTTCGACGTGCCTGATGCGGAAGCACCGCGCTGCTGCCCGAAAAATCGAGACGTGCGGGAATTTTTCATTGATATGGTGCGCTACGTTTATCGGGAAAACAAGGCCGAACACAACCCTCTTCATTTGCGTCTAGTCAACAAAATTCTGTCACTGTTCGATTCGCCACTGCGTCCGTGGAAGGAGCTGCGCGGCTACATAGACTTGCGCCTTTGCAAGGACTACCTGGAAGTGGAGACACCGAAGCAGATGGGCGAAAGGTGCGCGGTTACCGCCAAGAATTTGGTTGATCTGTGTGACAGCGACCTCGTCCTTGCTCAGTTCGCTGATATATTATTGAGCGAATTGTTGCAGAGCGACAACGTTTTTTTGAATATAGAAAAGGTGGATTGCAAGCTTAGGGTCATAGAGGGCATGATGAGCAAGGATCCACGTATCGGTGCACTCGTGGGCATCAAGCTGCTGTCGCACTTCGAGGCCTCCAGATACGATGCCAGATACGACAATCTCATGAAAACTTGGAAAGCTATGGACGTTCCGATGGTACAAGCTGTACTTAGCGAATTCGTCAATACTAATAATAAGTTGTATCACGGGGCGGGCGTTCCCTCTACAATGCGGTTCCTTAGCCTGCACTAGACGCGACTTATTTGTTAAATATTTTATGAGAAGTTTGTAAAACTTTGATAGCGTATTCTTAAGCTCGCCTTGAATTTTACAAAGTAATACTAATCGAAAACTGGATCCTTGACGGATAGTCCAAACACTTTTCTACTACCGTAACAGGAGATTTATATAAATGAAATGTTTATACAAGACTAAAACAGAAGGAATGTATATTTCTACAACAAAAAAATGTGTTATTTTTTTCTTTCTTATTTTTGTATTATTAAATATGGATAAAATATAAATAGTATTTCCTGTAATTATCGACGTTTTCTTATTTTAAGCAACAAATCTTACCTTATGTAAATATGCAGGATCTCAAAAGTACGATCGTATTCAAAAAGACCAATGCACAAGAAAATTAAATAACTTTTACTTTTATAAAGTAAGTTTCTTATTGATATTTTTCGAGGATATGTCGTACTTTACGTACTCTCTTCTATAAGTACATTATTAAAATATTTATAATTTTTAGAAAAATAGGAAAAAAGGTTGTACTCTACTTTTGTGTTTAAGTATCTTTTATTTGACATAAGGAATTTCTCTGGTAACATACAAATATAAGACTAACATTATATCGCACTTTACATTCGAGGTATACAATTGCAGTTTAGGCACAACAGCTATTAATTATTTGTAAATAAATAAATATATATATATATATATATATTAAATAATGCACCTTAGGAACATGCAAATATTACGATATAAAATGTAATAGTAATGCTTGGAGAGAACGGCACTTCGATTGGCATCGTATTGTCATGGACATTGAAAATTTATTTTCCATTGCTTTAGCAAAGACGATCACAGCAAATCGTTGCATTACCAAATTTTGGCAATTTGTCAATAGACAAATTTTTTTCATTTGTAAAATTTACGTTGAAAATAAGGCTTAGTATTCTCCCCTCGCACGTACCTCTTATAAAGTACATATTGCTTGTACAGTCATTTATTATTGATACGGACGAATTAATTGATATAAATGCAAAAAACAAACACTCGCAAATTACGATTACGCAATAACTGATCGCATCTCGTGATATAGACACGCTGCCAAAAGTATATTTCTTTTCAATAATAAGGCAAAGTTATTTTTTTTAATGCACTTATTAGAGGCGTCGTTTAATCGTCAAGGCAATTCTAATACTTGTATATCTTCAGCGTTTAAACGTTGAACATTATATTGTTATTCTAATTCTAATTTAATTTTAATTTGGCAAAATTGTCTTATCGCATGAATTATATATGCTTTATCAAGCGGCACATTACGACGGCATTCTACTAGACTAATTTATATTGTTAAACATTATAATAATAAATTTTTCGATTGAATCTACTAGTAAGCATCATCTAGATATATTTTATTATTTGGCATCTATAGTTGGATTCATACACATTTATAGGTATTACTATAATAGGATTGATTCATATAATTACTTTCCATCGAAACGGAGTACACTTAAAATACCTTTTGATTTTGCAGGTAAATTATTAATGTAAAAATACATGATAATAAGATAATATTAGATTTGTTGATTTTTAAACGTTGTACTGTTGTACTTTCATTGATTGATTTTTTTTATTTTTAACGTATAATGATATAATGCGAAACTCTGATTGCAATTTAATTTGATTGCATTTCGTTGATGACAAGAATTCACTGATATTTTTACTAATCTAGACTGATAAAGTTAAATAAATATTTATTATCAAAATTTTTTGATATAATTGATAATTGATAATTGATAAATGATATTTTTTTCCAATCAAATGATATTTTAGTCGAAATTAGAGGAATGTTTATTGTCGAGCATATGTAGTGTGATTTTATTTATCCGTGAATAACAATTAAAAGTATTTTTAATTTGATTGTGTGGCCATTCAAATTAATGAGTAGTTTAATTATTGCAGGAAATTTACTTCGGTAAAGTAGTTTGAAAACCATTGTTTAAAATCGACTTTGTGATTGGAAACACGTGCATTGAGTACTGTTGATTTGATATTATGATTTGATTTGATATATCATTAATTGCTTAGGTTAATAAAACTAAAATTACTGAACACACAATTTAAGAATAAGAATATGTGTAATAATTTAAGATTAAAACAACTTCTTTATATTCAATTCAATAACTAATTAATGACTAACCAGGAGAGTAGTGTCACACCTCCGGATCACCGATTTGAATGAAACTTTGGATATTGTTTTCTAGTATCTAGTATAATAATGAAAGGAACCACCATTATAGTTTAATCCCATAGGCCTTTATTTAGCAGATATAACAATGAATACAAAATCTTATATACATAGGTATAGCTGCAATTTTAACAAAACTAGCTATATCTGCTAAATAAAGGTCTATGGGATTGAACTAATGGTGCGCTTTCTTTCATTATTTGCTACTAGAAAACAGTATCCAAAGGTTCATCCAAATCGGTGATCTGGAGGTGTAACACTCTCCTGGTAAGATGTAAAAGCTTAAATGATAATAGAGCGCAAAAAACGTTCATGGTAAAAATTTGTAAATTGTAATAAAATTATTTAACATAACTAAATAAGCTAAAGCTTGAAAAGTCTATATCTCTCTAAGAGTAAAGCTGAAAAAAGTAAAGTTTATCGGTTCTTTTATTGTAAATTACAATACTAAACCGTTCATTGCAACAATATTATCCTAACTTAAAATTCATAAAAAAATTAAAATAAATCAATAATAATAATAATAATAATAATAATAATAAGTACTGCAGAAAGTCGGTTTTACTAGCTAGCCTCGATAAAAGTGCAGTTGAAACAGATGCCGTAGCCGCTTAAAATTTATTTATAATTATCATTGTTTTCGTAATTGCCTATATATTATTATCTAGTCTATAACAGTCACTTCCATCAACGATTCCTTTTTTTTTTAATTATTCTTTTTAGCAATGAAGTACTAATTGTTCAGCTTCATTGCTATATTGCTTTTTCATTGCTTTTTGTAGGTTTTTTCCTTCATAGTATACATAAATACGACTAGATTCAAGATCTTTTTATATGAGAATGATTATAAGTAATTATCAACTACACTTTCGATCGTTGAATTTTTCAATTCTCTTAATGATTAATCCTTAAAGATCTCAGAATAACGATATTGTCATTTTCATAATTTGTTTTATGTCAATATAAATTCTTTTCTTTTTTAATACTTCTTCATTCAAATAAAGCTACAGTCAATAATAATCTCTGGTATATACTTTCAATTTAACCATCTCAATTATTACTATTAGGATGCAATACTCTGCTAAGAAAATCTGAAGAATCTTAAATTAATTGCAATAAATTTTGGCCTCCCCCAAAATACATTCATTATCATAGTATTGCTCCGGCCATCAAACAGACAAAGAAACAAACAAAAAATCAGTGAAATATAAAAAAAAGTAATCATCCAGCCTTCTAAAAAATCCTCCTCCAAATTTACAACGACAGTTCAGAATCCCTCTTAGTAATGGCATCCCTTGCGATGGCCGTTGAGCAGGGTCCGGGTGACGAAGCCCTTGCCGCAGCGGTCGCAGGTGTAGGGTCGCTCGCCGCTGTGGTAGCGTTTGTGCACGACGAGGGTGGAGCGCTGGGTGAAGCGCTTGTCGCACAGGTCGCAGGAGTAGGGTCGCTCGCCGGTGTGGGTGACGCTGTGGGTGCGCAGCAGAGTCTCGCAGGAGAACCGCTTGCCGCAGACCGAGCAGCCGAAGGGCTTCTCGCCGGTGTGCAGCCGCGTGTGGATGTGCAGCCCTTTGCTCGTCTTCAGCTCCTTGCCGCAGTGGGCGCACAGGTAGGTGCGCTCGGTGCGTTCCGCGCGACCCGTGCGCGGACGGCCCCGGGGACGCTTCATCGGCGAGGATGGACTCGGCATCAGGTGAGCGTAACTCGCTGCAGCAGGCGCGCAGGGCAACTCCTGTGGGTAGACACGCGCATGATTTCTATTAGTGTTTTTTTTTTTTTTTTTATTAAACGGGCAAGATGACCTTCATATCGACGAGCGCGCGCAACAAGATCCTATTATTTTGTTTGCGGATGAAGAAAGGTTCTATCTCATTTCCGGATGAAAAGACAATCCTATCTCGGAATGAGATTTTGACTTTGAATTAAATTACTTGACTTTTTCCGCTTTCTTGTCCTTAAAATCCGCAAACCCATTGGTCTGTTTTGTTTTTCAATTTGAATTTAATGAAAATCGTCGAAAAAATTTCATTCCGAGATATAGAATCTTTTCAGCCGCAAACGGGATAGGACTTTTCTTCACCCACAAATGAAATATAGGATCTTCTTTTCCGCGCGACGTCGATATATATAATTTTTCTTTTAATTTTGAGAGCTATGGGTGCAGTTTTCATTTAGACTCAAACTTGTTTTCTTGGGTAATATTTGAGTTTGTAACACGTAAAATTTGTTCGGGAAATATTTTGACTAAATTTTAGGTTTAGATTTATGCGAGAGGCGCGTTTTATTTACTACTTGAGATAACTACGACGTTAAATATTATTTTTCAAGTTATCTTTATTTGTTTATTGTTTCTTTTAACTCCTAATGATGATTAATAAATTATATTTAGATGTTAGTAAAATGTATGAAATTTTATTATAAATATATTGTGATAAATGGCGGGAGCTTCGTTTAGAAATAATCATTAACTATATATAATTAATCTAAATGCGAAGTGAAAATTATTAAGATGACAATCAGCAAATTCAAATATATATCTATTATGACAGTTAGGAAAAGTTAATTCAAGGCCATCATAACCAAATTTGCAAAAATGGAAATCAAAATTTTTAAGTAAAATCTCTTATCAATTCAGTCCAATTAAAAAAGAATTCAATTTCTGTTTACAAAAATGCCGTCTCCAAATTTGCTGGAATGGTGCAGCGCGTCCATTTCGTCGGTAAGTGATCGATATCGATGAAATCGTTTCACACAAACATAGATAAAGCGAACCAAAGTTTAACAAAGAAATTCCATTCTTCCGCAGCTGCACAAATCGGTGCATGAAATAATTTTCAATTTCACTAAAACCGACGTCGAAACATCGCCCTATTTATCGGCGATCCAATCCTTAAAGGGTACCACACCGGGCGAAAAATTTAAGGAGCTAAATGCAATAATCGGCTCCATAGTGGAGGACGCAAAGGAACGCGGCGAATTCACCGAATCCCGCAACTTCCGCGAAGTGTCCCCGTCGTTAACGGGCCTGATCCGCGCGGCGGTGGGCGACCAGCTCCGTCTCGGCGACCTGGTGGCAGAGGGTCTAACCTCCGACGACGTCGGCACCGTAAACCGGGCGCTGGCCGCCGACTGGTACGTCTCCAGCCTCGCCGCAGAACAGGGCGCCGTCGAGCGCCTCCTGAGTCGCGCATCGGCGCGTGCGCGCAATGCCCTGGTCAAGCGATTGGGTCGCTCGCTGCGCGGCCACGAGCCCCGAGCCGAGGAACTCTTCGACAGCCTGGCGGCCCTCTACGGCGTCGAGTTCGCTCTGCCGGTGCTGGCCGCCTGCCGCGGCGACTTCGTCTACGAGGCCGCCCTGCGGCGCCGCATCGCCCTGCCGGTGAAGTTCGTCCGGGAGCTGTACGCCAGGGAACCGGAGGTGGCCGTACGGTACCTGCAGCTGGGCAACAGGGAGAACGCAACGAACGTCACTGATCGGAAGAGGCTCGAGATCAGGTTGCACGAGTACGACGCGCTGCTGCCCATGCTGCTGCGTAGACATCCACGGGACTTCGAAAAATTCTACAGGTGTCTCCCTGAGAAGAGTTTGAAATTGAGTAACGCGCGCTCGACTATGTTCTTAAGGTGATTGCGGTAGAAAGGATTAAAAGACTGTTGTACTGTTCTTCTCCTCTTTTTTTTTTCTTACTGGGAGAGTGTCGGATTTTCGGATCACGGATTTTTCTGAAACTGTAGGAGGTGACTTCAATCTCCACTACAGTTCGTATACTAGCAAAGTTAGGAGAATGGTAAACGAATCGCTACGTCATTTAATTCTTATTAAGACGCTTATTTGAAATAATTATTACAGAAATGAAATACAAACTATTTTATTATATACACTAAATACTAATTTTAGCGTCATTTTACCGGAAATTTATCCTTTATCCAATCAAATCGCTTTTCAAGATTCTGCCATCGTTTTTTTTAAAGAGAGAATTATTTCAGACAACATTCGTGCTTCGGAAGCCTGAGACTTTTCTTGTAAGTCTTGGAACTAGTTAGGTGCGCACGAGTAGTAACATTCCGGTACAGTCAGACAGAGCACAAATTGGGAAGAATAGTGAAAAATTCCATCATATCCGTCTGATAGACTATTGAAAAATAATCGACACGTATTTTTTCTATTTTTTCTTTTTTCAATTGAACGTTTATTAACAAAGATATAGCTAGATAAAATTTACTATGATCGTGACGTCACT
>JAWWEN010028842.1:0-16003 GCA_035582955.1 Sycophila texana | reverse complement strand
GAGAGAGAGAGAGAGAGAGAGAGAGAGCGAGAGAGAGAGAGAGAGCGTCGATATAGAAACGCCCGTATTAAGGGGCAATGAAACGTGAAGAGAGCGACGGAGAGAGAATCGAGTGTACCGGGCAGAAAAGAGCAGGTGGTCACGAAAAGGAAGGCAGGGCGGGCAGGCGCGAGAGAGAGGATGGCCCCGTCGGTGCGCGCACGCGCGCCCGCGCGGAATCTCGCCAATTACCCGGATGGAAATAAAATCACGTCGAGGGAGCCCCGCCAGCGGCAGGCGACAGTACGAAATGACACGAGGACGCCCGCCGATTCGCGGCGGGACAGTATGCACCGGCAAGTACTCTGCGGGAACGTTCAAAGACGGACGTGCCTGCCCTGCCCTGCCCTACCTAATAGATAGGCACACTCCGCGCTTACACGCGCGCACGCGCGCACACACACACACACGCGCGCGCGTGCGCGCACACACACATACACACAGAGGTACAAAACGCACACACACAAGTACAAAAGTACACGCACATATACTCACGTGTGTGTGTACGTATGTACTTGGTTGTGTGTGTGTGTGCGTGTGTGTGCGAGAGTTGCATATCCCGCGAAGAGGTCCCTTACAGCACTGCCCTTCCGTTCCGATAACAGCCGGCATGCGAGCGGGCGCGCGCGATGTTAATAGTTAGCTAAGTTATTACCCTCCTGAGCGACTTATCGACTTTTAATCTAAGCTAAGCTCGGCCGAAGGAAAAGGGGCATCATCTCCTTTTTTTTTTTTCTTTAATTTACGGTGAGGCGGGAGACTAAACGCTCGGCCGCTGGGATGCCCGTTGGATTTTCTTTTCCGCCTTGGCCGACTATCGGAGGCAGCGCTCGTTCCGCAAATACCGGCGTGTCAAGTGCGTCCCGTGGATTTTTCATTAATTGTTTTATTAATGGCTTTGGCGCTTGGACTCCAAAGGTGATTCTTTTCTTTTTATTTTTAAGAGATTCAGCGAGTTATTTTTTTTTCTCGGTTTGTACGTATATCAGTTTGTTAAGGCGTTGTTTAATTTTTTTTACGATAGTGACGATTTCAGTGTGAGCTAAAAGAACCTATTGGTGTTATCTTTTAATTTAGAGTTTAGATTATGCAGATTTATTAGCATCGTAGGGAAACTGTATTATAAGAGTAAAAATTTACTTCTCTTTAAATTTTTATAACCTAAATTATTTGGTAAAAGTTATCTTAACTTTCTTAAAAATTTTTAACTTTTGTTTTTAGTAATGTTTATTGGTTTACTGCGTTTAGTTTCCAAAAAATTGCTACTAACAAGGTAACTAGTTAATAGTAATTTGTAAGTGTTATTATTCTAAAATATTTTCCTTTTTTCTAGATAAAAATAAATAAATAAATAAAAAATTACTTACAAACGTGGATGCTCAATACTATTGTCTTTTCGAGCACCACACTGAAGGCTCGGTGATTTTAAAGAAATAAAATAATTTTTTCGGTAAAAAAGGCAATTTTTGTAATCAGTTCATTTTTTAATAAACTGAAACAATATTTCAGCGATGTTTAATTTTTCTCTACGAACAAGTTTCATTTTTTTAAATTTAATTTTATTTTTATTTAGAGTTAACCGAACAAACCTGCACTCTTTTAATCTTTTATTTAGTTTGTAGCAATCACAGTCAATTTAATAATATATTAAATTATAAATTATAGCTTTTTAATCAGGTCTGAGCAATAAATCGACCTCCGGTAAATTACCAGTCATCTCACGAAAATTTGCTTAAAAAGTAGTCAGAGTAATAAAGAAGACCGTAACATTGATTTATTAAATGGGATCTACGTACAAGTCATTTTAACAAACAGTTAATCATAGGCTCCGTGAACGTCATTCCGAGTACAGGTGCTTACCAAGAGAGTGTCACCTCCGGGTCACCGATTTGGATGAAACTTTGGGAATTGTTTTCTAGTGCCGAATAATGAAATAAACCACTTTTAGTTTGATCTCGTAGGTCTTTATTTAGGAGATGCAGCAAGATTGCTTAACATTACTACTGTATCTACGTGTACGATATTTTTAGCATTGCTCGGATGAGCAATACAATTGTTTTTAATTGTGTCGGTTAAACAAATGCCTATGAGATCAATATAAAGGGGGATTATTTTATTGAAGGGTACTAGAAAACGATTTCCAAAGTTTCATCCACATCCGTGACCCGGAGTTGAGACACTTCCCTCGTTAGTCCAGCAGAAGCCAAAAGTAAACCCAAAAAAGGCAGAAATTTCGAATTTACCACTAAAAAGAACTGTATATTATATTATCCTATCTTTAAAAAAGTGGTGGACTTTGTTATGAAGCATTTAATACGTAAACGTGACTGGTCCGAAATTTTAGGAACGCACATAGCTATAATGGCGCGAAAATTCAAAAATTAATTGTTTAGAAAATTTGCATTTTAATTTAAATAATAAAGGAATTTTGGTTTGTTCAAAAGATGTTAGCATAATACGTACGTATGTTTTTTTGTGAAAGAATATTATTTATATAAATTAATATGCGAAAAAATCGTGCTTTCATGATTTATATTTTTTATTTCAGACAGAAATTTAGTCGCGCGCTTGGTTCCTACCCAAGCGGAAATTTGGTTTTATATATAAAAGTTTATAAAAGTTTTTGAAAGTTAATAAAAATTTGTAGCTTTTATCAACTTTTTTATACTTTTATAAAATTGTATAAAATTAAAAAAATTTTTATTTATTTTTGATAAGTTATTATATTTTATATATAGCCAAAATGTAGCCTTAAAAGTAACACTTTAATAAACTTTTATAAAATTTTAATATATTTTTATAAATGTTAATAAAACTTAATAAAAGTTTGTATCTTTTATAATCTTCTACAAGCTTTTATAAATTTTTCATTAAGTCTCAAAACAGGATTTTTATAACAGTTTATAAAAGTTTATAACTTTTATTAAAAAATACTATTTCCGTCTGGGTAGTTGAACAGAAAAAACAAGTTACTTGAATCAACAATTAACAGTCAGCCCCGCGAATGTTATAATATTAAAGTAAAAGCATATAGTTAGTTACAACCAGGCGCAAAGTGGCCAAGTGATAGTGCCAATTTGAGGCAAGGTGTTAGCTAAGGAAATAGCAATAAGCGCAGAGTAAGCTGTGGCCGCGGAGCGGGAGGAGGAGGCAGGGGAGGGAGAGAGCGATAAGAGCAGCGTGTGTGCGCTGCGGATCTGGGGAGAATTCGAGCAGGCATCCCGTGGAACTAAGCGCGGCGCCCAAGCCTCTCTCTCTCTCCCTCGCAGTGTATTGAGAACATTAAGTATAAACGCGGGCTCAGCGAGATTTATGCCGCTTTGGAGGAGCGCGCGCGCGCACGCCCGCTCGCGGCTAGGTCGAAGGAGGGAGGTGGAGGCGAGGTCGCTCGCTCGCTGCCCGGACCACCGGCGAGTGCGGGAGAGAAAGAGAGAAAAGGACTCCTTTTCTCGTGGGGGGCCTTTTCTTCATTTTCTCCATTTTCTCTTTCTCCGCTATACGTGCCCCTGCGAGCTTTTATAAGTGCGCGCGCGGGCTTCGGCTTTGCATCTCCGGACTCTGCAATCTTCCTATCAGTTGGCATTTTGCTCGTACCCACATTGTTTGCCCTGTTCCACGGTGTATACCGTACGCTCCTCTCTGCGATTTTTTTAGAGCCTCCTCCCTTCTTTTTTTTTCGTGACCGACCGAGGCTGCACCCGCAGCGAGCGGGACACTGCGCGGGGACCCGTGTGCGGATGTTTTCTGCTAACCTCTACCCGGAGTTTAAGGAGTATCTAGTGTAAATAGAAATAACGGTGAGAAAATTCTGAAAATCGGTGCGAAAGTAAAATTTTATCTCATAAACATCCATGTACATTTTTGGAAAAGCTCTTATGGGAAAATGCACTTTCGACGCACTCATTTACAATTTATAATGCGATTGACGGTAAGACTTAATCGAGAATTTTTCTATTCGATATATATACATCTTAGGCATATGAATTGATTTTAAAAATACTGCAAGGGTACTTGCAATATTATCAATTAATTAATAGTATAAATAGAATTGCGTTTTTCGTCTGCTACTAGGAGGTTAGAATGCGCGCTCGTTTAAAATATTAAGTACTTGTATATCTATATATACGCACTGCGCGAGTCAAGCTACAGCAGTAACTCCATATTGACTTGCAACGTTACACTAGAACCTCCTTAAGTCTAGATTGCGTCCATAATTATTCTGAAGATCCCTAAACAAATTGAAACTTGTAAGGGTGTATTTAGGATTTTTAGAAATAATGTGCGGAGAAATATCCCGTGCAGAAATTTTACTAACCTCTCGTAGGCTTTAACTTATACTCAAACAAAAAAATTCAGCTGGAATATATCTAGCTAGAAAGACCGGTAGGAAGGTGTAGATTCGAACTGAATTTTAATGGATTTCATAGTTGGATTCCCTCTATCTTTTTTACGTGGATATCCATTAAAGAAAATCCATGAAAATCCAGCTGGATTTCCTGAGCTTAATTTGTTTTATCTCAATAGATTCTGGCCAGTTATCCCTGAAATATACTTATTTCGAGAAAACTAATTTGATATCCATAGGATCAAGACTAGGACTCCCAGAGATTATATATACAAAAATAGAAAAGTACTGTTGCTGTATTCATTTTAGAACTCACAGTAAGATTCAGACAAGGAATACTTTGAGTTTTCACACTCAATCGTGATTCCAGGTAATTATCTCAGATGTATTCTTGGTCAGTATTATACAACATTTAAATAATTTTACACTGTCAAATTTATATAATTTCTAATTATCGCTGCGATAGCGTACTGATTAAAGCATTGACGTTCGTCAGGAATCGAACGATCGACCTACGGTGTAGGTTATACCGTAAGTCGTGAGTTCGAATCCCAATGAAAGTGTTATTTTTTCGCATTAAAACGTACACCAAAAGTATTTCGGCAAATAAATTTTTGCGGATGTTGACTTAATTTTCCCTACCAGAATCCTGAAAAAGGTTTTTCGCGGGGGTCTGATGGTCCTGTAAATCTCATTCAGTGAAATTCAATTAATTTTAGAATCGAGGGCAAAAAAGTAAATTTGATAAAATCAGTGAATTTCACTGACCAGCATTCACAGGCTACCAGAATTTGCCTTCACTCAGAAATACCATACCGAATCCCGCTTAGACACCCCTTGAAATTTCCGCGCGGAGATCGAGCCGGCGTTCGAATTCGAATTGGGTAAAATGGGCGCGAGGCAGGCCCCGATTATGCAAGTGGGCTAGTGACGTCGTGTTTGCCGGTGCCGCGCGAGTGACAACTTTCGCGAACAAAAAGTCTCACTCGGCGACATTCCGCGCGGCACGAGGCAGGCCTTCGCCGCGCGAAAGATTGGTTCTCTCATTTCCTGGCCGATCGCCGTCTCTTACTCTCCTGCCTCGTTCTTTTTTACGGAGGGGGGAGGGGGTACCGCTCGGCTCTCGTTATCGGTGCTACTTAACGGGCCCGGACTGCTTTACGTATAGACGCGCCGAGCGAGAGCAGAACCGAAAGTACCAGCGGCTATCTCTTTGATTAGAGGATTTATTCGACTTATCGGCGACCCACCTATGGGCTACATATCATACGTGGGCGCTTTAATTTTTGCTCTTTTCGCCGCAACGATTACTGATATTGCGTAAATATTGACCGAATGAATTCCTTTTGCATTGGTTGTTAATACACTTTAGGCAGTGCGATTTCACGTCATTTTTAGCACTGTGTTATTAAGAGTATCGGTCGAGTTAGTTAATCGGATAATTTATAGTTCAAGTTAAACAATTAATTAAACTAACGCTTGATTTTATTGTATCCTTCGGTAACATTTAGTTAAACAGTTATTTGATCAATTTACAGTTTTAAAATTTTTTGATAATTCACATTGATACATTAAATTCTTAATACAGTTTTGAATTTTGGCGCCATCACACCGAAATTATTTCTTTAGACGATTCATAGCATGCTGCCGTTGTGTATATTTTTTTCAAAATATATGAGTTTTATTTTAATACCACTGCAGTAAAATAATCCATTTTTAAACATTTTTTAAAACAGATTATTAACTCATCGAATGTCTTAAACGTACACATCTTTGTTTATGACAGTGGCAAGTGCAGTAAACGATTTAAGCTTTTTAAAAGCGGAATCCCGAGTTCAGTAAAATTTTATATTGACCAGTCAATTTGTTAAAATGCCAATTTATAAATCAATTTCAAATTATTAATTGAACGTACAAGCCAACCTTTTTCACGGCGCGTGTATAAAATTTACTGCACTTCATTTTTTTTTCTCCATTTTCAGGCGAAAGTTATGAGTAACTCATTCCACAGGTAAGAGACCTACTGACAGTCCGGCGGCGCGGGAACTTCAAGCAACCGACGGCCAGCGAACAAGATTCCGGCGGGTAAACTTGTAATTTGAACACTCGCAATTTTGTCGAGAAGACTGCAGCGCGCATTACTCTCTTCATATATACAAGTAAAATTCGCGTCAAGTTACTATTTACATATTCCAAGTGAATTTCTTTCATTCAAATTTAGAGATTCGAATCGATTCATTATATACTCCAATATGTTTTTTTTATTGAGAAATTTCAAACCTGAGGAGATTTACTTTTGTTTATAAATAATAATTGACTACAATATAAGTATACAAATTGTACAGCGCACATTATTATTACATTATTCTATATTAAAATCGCCCGTGAAATTTTAGCAAGTGTTTCTCTAATTCTTTTCGCTGGTTGCGATATAATTCACACTGCCAGAAAATGTTATTGACTTTTTCAGTTTCGTGTCCGCGTATTTACATGCCACAGTATTAACAATATTTCCGTGGTGTTTTTGAAAAAGGGCACAAGTCACAAATTTTTCGAAATCGAGATGGGACTACTTTTGTACTCTTTGCATGCTTATCTTAGCAAAAGAAAAAGACAAATTTACAATTAAACACAAAATTGCAAATATCTCGAAATTATGAAAATGTGATTATAGTGCCCTTATTCAAAATTACTGCAGATTTATACGTAGCTTTTAAGTTTAATGTCTTTGTTTTTTTTTCAAGATTGTATTTAAGGTTCGATCTTTTTTAGTCCGTTCAATTATTTAATAAATAAATCAAACAAATAAGTTTATCTGATGGGGAGAAGCTTTCAGTACACTGAGAGAAATGTTTAGTAAAAATTACTATACTGCATGGGAAAATGGTTAAAAACTGCCATTATGAAAAAAATTACTATACTGTATAGTAAAATTTACCATAAATGCAGTAAAAATTACAAAATTCTCTGTCGAAATTTAATATATTTTTCGCAAATTTTACTATAAAGTATGGATGGTAATTTTTTTATAATGGCAGTCTGCGAAAAATTCGAAAATGAGATTATTAGATATTCCGATTCTTTATATTTTTATCAATTTAAATTCACCAAGACAAATAAAAAGTTATCAATATTATACAAATAAATTTGATATTTAAACTGACCTCTACCACGCAAAAGCATACAATTTTCAAACTTTAAACTGAAATCGCCGCGAATGACACATTTGGAAGTTACAGACGTTCTTGCTTACGACGGCAGTACAGTATTGTAATTTTTACATAAGAATAACAGTATTTTTTACTAAATATTTCTCTCAGTGTATGACACATCAATGACATAATTTGCCAATATATAAAAATTATCCAGCGAGCTACTTTCGACAAGCACGTTCGGCATCTCGAAATGGTAACATCTTATTAAACGCGAGTCGTTCGTTAAATGTTTCCGTAGAGGTATCGACTCTTTTAGAATGCCGCAACCAATGCTTCCAAGTAAATGAGCAAACTGCGGACGAATGATAAGTTGCGAAGCGGAGTTACACAGTTCGATGTTCCGTCTCTTTTTTTTTCTCGCTCAAATAATAAAGTGTGCTAGTGCCGCAAGAAAGGCTCCGGACGATCGATGTGGCTCTCGAGACAGGCTCGGGGCGAACTTGAGTTTTTCACCCTTTTTTGCCCGGCGCCGGTCCGTTCCTAATAATTCATCATTCCGCGAAGGAGTTTTCCCGGCTCGGCCATGAGTCCCCGGGCTGTTCTCACGGGTCCACGTGTGTGCCAAAGGGCGCGCCTCGCTCACGAGTCCGACTCTCCGCCGAGGAAGTGTATACCTTAAGGTAGTTCTATTAAAATTCTGAAGTCAATTGAGCATATACGTAAAAACAAAGTATAACATTTACTTTATTACTGTTTGTAAAATTGAATATTAAATTTTAAAATTATTTAAAATAATATTAAATAAAACGTATATTTATTTAACTAAAATCATTGTTTGATAGGCGTGTGTATGATTAACGAGGTTATATGGAACATGACATGTTCGAGTAAAATTACCTCAAGCTAATGACCATTATATTGGTACCGGCCCTTACCGTCTGCGCGACGTTATCGTCTTACGGAAGCGTATTGTGGAAAATGCATGAATATAAATTTTTATACTTTCAATAATTAATATCTCAATTTTTACATCGTTATAAAGCTTGAAACTTGCAGTTTCACCACCTTCTTCTCAAATATTATCTGCAGTGTTTTTCTACACAAATATTAGAAGTTTATATTGAAAACAATATGTCTCCCCTGTATGCATGTCTTAAAATGTGCATTTTCAAGAATTTTTTTTCTCGAAAATTAATTCGACAACCTAAGTAAAAAAAAAATACTGAAAAATTTGTTGAAATTCAAAGAATAATATATATTTTTTTCACGAACATCCGCAGATTTTGCCATATTAATAGAAAAAATTCCTGAGAAAACTTTTTTTTCATTTTAAATTTATTAAATTTTTGGGGAAAAGATATTTAGAAAAAAAAAAAAGAATTACGGATAAATTTTAAATTTGTCTTATAATACATCTTATAAGTCAAATTTTTTAAGATCTTTTTTTATAATAAAATTTACAAAATTGAAGATCTTAAATAGATCTCAAAATCATTTAATATTTACAAAAGATTTTTTATCTTAAATTATATTTAAAAGTGCCATCATTTCGACATGTCACTTTTTGATCTCCAATTGATCTTACATTTTTTTACGCGGGTAGTATATACCTTAAAAGCGAGCGTTAGCCAAGTGCCGGGGGTGCATCGTGGATGCCTCCTCCGTGGACACTGAGGGGGAGGGAGGCAGAGGAAGAGAGAGCGAAAGAGAGAGAGAGGGAGATCGAGTAAAAAAGGAGGAGTCAGCGGGGGAAAAGAGTGGGAGAAAAAAGGAGAACGCGTGCGCGTGCGCGCCGGAGTCGTTTTTCTGTCAATCTCCGCGTGATCCCTGTAATTTCCTGTCTAGAAAACCGCGCCACGACTTTAATGCTCCATTGTCTTAGCTCGAAGGGGCCCCCACCTTCGGAGCCCCTTTAGCGACTCCCGCTATTTTTAAGGGAAGAAGGTACTGACACTTTTCGAATATCCTATATAAGTTCGAATTTCCCTTTCGGCGCGCCTCCTGCGACTGGCGGGCAAATTAATTGCTTGCTGTTTTGGGGCACATGCGGAACCGTTAAAAATGTCTTTTTTTTTATTTTGAATGAATTTTTTGTGAAAATAGATTTCAGATTAAAGAACGAAAAAATGTTGACGAATAAAAAAACTTCAGGACTGATGTTAGTGTAACTGAGTACTAAATTAAAATTATTAAGAAGTAAACGTGAAGGCGTTCAGTTTATTTTTATTATTTTTTTTTTTGTTGTTAATTACGATTACGTTTTTGTGATCAGTCATTTTCTTTCGGTCTTTTATCATTACTTTTACGCATCCCTCATTCCTCCAGAAGTTTTAAATATAAATAAATTATTAACGACATATAGAAACAGAAATTTAAGATTTTATGATGAAATTAATGATTTTATTCACTACGAACCGCAGTTTTTGAAAACTTAATTTTCATTTAAGATGGTGCAAGCAAGATAAAACCGATTTTATTATTTATTTGTCTTTTCACTGAATTTCCTACTGGAGTTTACTGCAAGTTTTTCGATCCATTACTGTTCTAGTCATAAAATTTATGTAGAAATCCATAAAACTTAGTTTACAAATAAATTATTAAAGTCGCTACAAAGGCTACATCTTGCTATTTCTTTCCTTTAGTGTTTTGAAAAATTAACAAATATAATTACGAAAGTTCTTATTGACTAAAAAAACACGAATAATAATTGTATCACGCATACTACAAATTTTTTAAAATTATTTTAACGCACAGTTAAAGAAATTATTTAATTTAGCAATGAAAGTTAAAAATACTGAATAAAATGAAAAACGAAAAGTAATCGTTTTTCTGTATAGAAAATTTCTATTACGTATAATAATTGTATTTTGCGTATAACACATTTTCTTCAAATAATCTTAACAGAAAAGTTAAAGGCATTATTTATTTTAACAATGAAAATTGAATTCTTTATAAAAAGAAAATAAATAATTTGATTTTACAAACGAACAGTAATGCATTTTTTCCTAAAAAAAATGTCTACTAATTGTAAGCAGAGTAAACGTCAAGTTGTATGCAAATGTCACACGTATTAACAAGTAGTAATTCATGCATTACTATTCAACCGTTAAAACGGTTTAAATCTTCAAGGCATTATAAATCCGAAGTGTTTAAATTTTTATGACACGCTTAATACCAGGTATTTAGCATTTTAATGTTTCAATTTTCGACTCTTATTCCCTCACGAGCCGCCAACACCCATAATCCATTGAATAATTCAAAACTATAACCAAATCTTGCGTTAAAAGGCGAATAAAAATTGGTCTTGTAAATAAAAAGAAATCGAGTAATTCCGAGGTGTACACTTGCCCGTCGAATCGAACGAGAAACCTACGCAAAATCACCGAACGAAAATTTCATCGATACTGGAACTATAATATTAAAAGCTAAATTCACTTTCCGAATAACTGTTACCGCGATCGAGTAACAGTTGTAGCAGAGAGGCATAAAAATGCAGCAATACCGGTTATGAAGAAATATTATGCCAGTGCATTTTCGCGCTCCATATTAAACGATGCGTCGATCGGCAAGTACTTCGCCAAGTACAAAAAAGCACTCAATTCATCGGCGGTAATAGTAAAAATTTTTTTTAATTTATTTTTGCACTCCATATTAAATATCCACTTCAAGTTCAAAAAAGCACTCGAATTCATCGGTGATAGTAGGTAAAAATTTTTTTGTTATTTATTTAGTGCGTTTCCTGGCTCAATATTGGCAAGTATACTGCAAAAAAAAAACACTCTAAAAAAAAATTTTCTTTTTATTTATTTAGTGCATGTTCCCGCTCCAAGTTAAAAAAATCACTCGACTCCACAGTAGCAGGCGATAGTAGAGAAAATTTCTTTTTTTTATTATTAATGCATTTTCGCGCTCCACAAGTATTGAATCGGCAAAAAATCACTCGAGTCCATCGACAATAGCAGCGAAAAGATATTTCTTTATTATTCTTTTTTGTTAATAAATATTTCTGTATTAAACAAGTATTACTGCTTTTCAGAAATCCTTAAAAAAACGTAAAAAATTTTCAAAGGAAAAGGGCAGGCGCGTCGCGGAGTTTACGCGGGAGAAGCAACAGGTTCCTCGGGAGTCACGCGCGCGCTCGGATTTTCAGCTTGACGTTTGACCGGCAACACCCGGGTGCCGGCGGTGGCCATCGCTTAAAAAAATTTTCCGCGAAGCAGTTCCGATATTTAATAGCGCCGTATAGCCACCGCCGCCGCGGAATTTCGTACACTCGCGCTCGATGCAGGCAATACACTTTCGTTTCGCCAAGGCTCTCGTTGTGTACCCTTATTTTCGGTTTAAAATAAAAAAAATGTTTTCTTCCTTTCTTTTTTTTCGTTAAATTAAACTTACCGTCCATGCCCCCTGCTCCTAGCGGCCGATTGCACACTCGCACTTGAGATCAACTGTCACTGAACTTCATTGTGGGCGTAAAACACTTTTGAGAGTCCACTCCGCGGCCACTAGAACACCGAGCACTGGCTATTCAGGGGCACTGCAGGGAGAGAGAGCAGCTCCCGGGCACTGATAGAATTCTTCTGCTGCGGCCCCGTGGTAAGGCCGCGCGCGGCGCGCGGCGCGCGGCGCCAGTCACTCTCATTAGATGCGCACTAGCCGCCGCGCCACCATTGGCCAGCTGCGAGGTTAGGTGTGTCTTATGGTACCCCAACACCTTTCTTCCGAGCCGAACGAACGGTAAAGCCTTTAAATTCGTTTGCGCTTTTCTCTCGCCCCAAAACTAACTTCTCTTTATTTTTTTAAATTTTTTTAACATTTTTTTTAAAAGATTTTTCAAAGCTAGAAAAATTGTTTTTCTTCATTTTTATTGTACTTTTTTTGTGTTTCTTTTGTTTTAACGGTTCGATTTGGAGAACGACTGTTAATTCGCTTGTTTTGCGGAGAATTCTTTTTTAAATTAATGGAATAAGTTTTTTTATGAATTTTAGTCTTTATATTTTGCTGTAATTAATGTAGAGTATAAGGTAATTATTTTATATTCTCTTACGGCAGTGTCGGCAAATTACATCAATATCGGCAAATCGGCAAGAATAATATTATAATAATATCGATATGACGTTAAATAATTTTTTTATAAATATATTAAAAAGCTTTTTTTAGAAAATTTTAGTTTGTTTCCTCTATATATTAATGTGCAGAATTCTGCAATAATTTTATCCTCTACCTATATATATTATGTGAAAATCGAATGCATTTAATTTTGAGGTACAATTAAATTATTTACGAATACTTTGCTCTTATAATACACTTTAAAAGAAGAATTTAACTATTTAATATACAAATAAATTTAACTATAGGAAAAGAAATCTACATAAAATATTGCAAAAGAAGTTTTTAAATTTTGTAATTGTTATTACTGTTTTTGTAAAATTGGCTGTACTTGTATTTTCGTAAAGAAAAGTCTTAACTTAGATCGGCATTCGGAAACGTGAATTCAAGGTATAACGGACGGAATTTGAACAGAAGACATCTGCCACGTGAGTGCGCCGGGACCCTTATTTGATCCCCTTAGGTGTGTTTCAAGATAGGCTGCATTTTAATTGTCTGACATACATCATATGTTTGCTAATTTATGAACGCTTGTAAGCCATGAGCTCGATAAATGACGAAACTGGAATAAAAGGAAAGGCGGCAACCCCAACTAAAATGTATTTTAGTTTTGTATTATATTGTAAAAGTACGCAGAAACAAATAGTTGACTTTTTTTACGAAAGCATACTGGAAATTGAACGAGAACCGTAAAATGCTTACAGTCGCGATATTCGTGAAAATTTTTAATAAATTTGGTTACGTTTGATGAATAAATATGTATTACAAAATTAAAATTGTAGCTGTAGAATATATTGCATGGATATAACTCTCGTTAATGTTTTCTATTTTAAAAGAAGTTTAATATTAAGCGAAAATAGTGAATTTAAAAATTTGAAAAAATTGTTAGCATGTAAATTTATTCTTGTTTTTTTCTTGTCTCAACTTAACATTTTTCTTAACGCTTTCGACGTTATCGGTTATCGGTACGTTTAATCAATTGTTTATACATATAATGTTGTAAAAATTTGGAAAATATTTTAAGCAGACTAACATCGGTCTAGATTATATTATTGCCGAAAGATAAGTTTCATGTAAAAATAGATGACTTAATTTCTCCAAATATAAGTATAAATTGAAGACTTCTAAGGAAAAAGGGTACTTTTTGTGTATATTTTAAAAAACTGTTTTAAACTATTTTAAACGACAGATCTATTTCTTAATAAATTATAAATCTATCCAAAAACAGATCTGTTTCTTAATAAATTGTAAATCTATCCAAAAACAGATCTATTTCTTTAAAAAATTATAAATTTTAACAAATTTAAGTTTGTTAATATATCGTTTTATCCTGTGTACGATTCATAAAAATTACAAGAATGTGCAATAAATTGTTTAAAACTTCATAAACTGAATATTCGAAAACATTACATTTATCAATAAAACATTTCAGACAGTGTCTTACATACAAAAATGACAAAAATATGCAATAAATTGTTTAAAACTTAAATAATCTATAAATTCAACCGAAAATATTTACATTAGTCAATAAACTGTTTCACCCAACGTAAGGCATAAGAAGAAGACAAAAATGTGCATAATAAATCGCTTAAAACTCCTCGAAAAAGGTATAATAATAATAAACAAAAAAATAGTACCTAAGTAACCAGAAGGAAAAACAGTCAATTTTTCGTTAATAGCCAGCACAAAAGCAAGCAAGCATCCACTCTGAAATAATTTAGCATCCTCACTGGGGAATTACGGTGGCAAGTTGCTAGAGAAGTAAAGCGGAATGCGCGGGAAAGCCCGCGAAGATCGTAAGGCGCGCTTAAGCGGGTGATAGAATATACGCAACGTAAAAGGGCGAGGAGCAGGCATAACGGCGAGAAACAGTATGCCACGGTGAAAAAGAAAAGTAGGGGAGAGTGAAGTGCTGCTCGCGAGCGCGCGTGGTATACTTAGTTTGGAGAAGCGCGAGAAGCAGCGAAGGAGGCATTGTGTGATGCGCGCAGATTGGTCACACGATAGGCCGGTCAAGGACAGGTCGGAAGCCGAGTTCCCAAGGTACCAGCGACTTCAATCCTACGTATATATACCTATATTGTGTATTATGCTGCACGATCGCACCCCAAGCGAGTGTTTCACTTTCACGTGTGTAAGTACTTACTAGAGGCGCGAACTTTGAAAGGACCGAAAAACTTTACGATACTGTAGTCAACTGTCGACTCGGTTTGTCTGCTGCCTTGTTCTGCTTTCTTAGAACACACTTTTATAAAAATATATCACGGAAAAAAGCTGCTTACCACAACTACAACAATTAGTTAAGAAGGCACAAGTAAACGCAAATAGTTGTACGCTACGAATATAATTGGTAATTGAATTGTAATGGTAAGAATAAGCAATTTCTTTCTTAGATTGTTGAAATAATAATTAGTAACTGTAACTATGCAAAAGTTTAGTAACATTAAACATTAAATTAGTAGTTACTTCTATTATTTTAATATTTTGGTTGCGATAACTGTCGATTTTTTATTACAGCAAGCTATTAATTGGTAACAGTAATAAATTCTATTAGTTACACCAACCATCAATGTTTTTCATCTCATTAAATACACGCACATGTATTTGTGCAAACTTATAACTCTTAGTTCATGAAATAGTTATAACAATTTGTAGTCGTTGCATTAAGTAATAGTAGATTAGTATAGTTTTAACTATATAAAATAGTTCATGTAACCACTTTATTGGTTACATTGTGTAACTATAAATTAGTTGCTTTAACTATTTGAAAATAGTTGACGTAACGATTTTATGATGTTAGTCAAAATAACTATCCTTTGTAGTTGTGCCCTTTTTAACTACACAGCTGGTTAGGATAACCAGCTTTTTTTCCGTGTTTATTGTGAATAAAAGTAAAATTATAATTTTTATAATTAATTTCCTTAAGATGTCTCCGGTGCATTTTTACACTGCAGGTGCAAATAAGAAATGACTACACGGAAACAAAATTTGCACATCCAACTGCAAATTTTGTTCAATTCTCCTTGTAAAATTATTCTATTGATTTAGTTAAATAATGTTTAGTTAAATTAACAAAATTTTTATTGAAAAGATCAATCTAGTTAAATATTTTGTCAATTTAACTAAAACTTTGGTTAAACCAATGTTTGATTAAACTAAATGTTTAGTTAAATGGTTTGGTATAAGGAGAATTTCATTTGGATCTACAGAATTTTTTCAGCGTAGTAAACTAAGAATTTTTCAGAACAATAATGTTCCATTTATATATATATATATATAAATCAAAATTTTCGTCACATTCGATTTTTTTCTAAAAAAAGGGAGTCATATCCCACTCCAAAACTGAAAGGAGAGT
>JAWWEN010028831.1:0-16015 GCA_035582955.1 Sycophila texana | reverse complement strand
GGCTGTGGGGGGGGGGGGGGGAGAGGGAGGAGGCGGGGCGGCCGCAGGTGGCTGCTTATCGGCGCGGGGTCGACGAGTGCGGGATGCG
This sequence comes from Sycophila texana, assembly GCA_035582955.1. Lineage (NCBI taxonomy): Eukaryota > Metazoa > Arthropoda > Insecta > Hymenoptera > Eurytomidae > Sycophila > Sycophila texana. The sequence continues at coordinate 15,927 of JAWWEN010028831.1, read as the reverse complement.
CCGGCAGCCCGTCGGGAGAGCGAACTGCCGCGGGGGCATGCGAGTGCAGACTGAGAGGCGCGCGAGAGGAGTGAGGGCTACTTACCCGCGAGTGCGAGGAGGTGGTGGTGGAGGTGGTGGACGGACGGCCGTGGTGGGCTCCTGCCCTGCCTCCTGCCTGGCTTCCAGCCTTGCCGCTCTCGCTCGCAGCCCGTTGGCGGCGGTGGCCGCGCGTGCCCAGATGGCGCCACCTACCCTCTACGGAGGGCTCCGTTTTATACACTCAACGCGCGCAGCATCCGACGGCGCGATTTCTCATGCAAGATGCAACGCGGGTTGGATGCCTGTGTGTGTGTGTGTGTGTGTGAGTGCGTGTTGGTGCACTGTTTTCCTTTGGCTCGCGAGTCGCGCACGCGTATTCGGTTCAGCGGGTACTGATTTGTACGCGCTGCTACATTACTTATCTGGAATAAATTTTGTTTAGATTTTTTTAATTTGCAAAAAATTTGGATTTTGTGTTTTTTTTTGCACACCTGTACAGCCTCGAAATTTGTTAAGAAAAAGATAAATTAAAGATAAAGAAAAGGTGAAAGCGAATGGACTTTTTTGAAAATTTCTAAAATATTCAAAATTAGTAAGAATTTATTTAGTATAAATTGAAAATAAAAATTTTTAATTATAGTTTATTTTTACATCAATTTTGTTTGTTTTAATTTATTATTTTTTTCTTTTGCAATGAGATTGTTTAAGAGATTGGTGTAAAGAAATTTTGAATGCATTAAATATTTTTAAATACTGAAAAAAATAATAGAGGAGCAGGTGTATCTTACATGTTTATGATGTCATTTAAGAAAAATAACAAGCGATTATATTAAATATTTTTTTATAAAAATTTTAATACCTAAGTTTAAAATAATTTTTTTACTACAGCATTTGAATTAAAATAGAATTGAAGTAATGGAATAATTGTATTCCATGTATTTGATGCAATCAGTGCATAGATTACTATATCAGTATGGAGCACTTATTTTTGGAAAAAAGAATTGGATATTAAATTAAAAAAAAAATAAATATGTAAACCTTTGATAAAATCCTCTTTCAAAAAATTTAAATTAAATTTTTTCGCTGTTGCAGATATGCATTTCTGTGCATGATGCAGCTGCAGTCTTCAGATAATAAACCTTGGTGCCTCCATCTACTGAGAAACAGTTTAAACATTATCTTTCTCTACTATGCTGATGTGATGTTGCTCCTTGGTTATTTTAGCTTCGAAGATTCGAATAAATATAAATCTTGTAATTATAAGTTATAATAAATATATTTACATAATCATAAACAATGTTCCAATAGTTTATGAGTATTATATAAGGCACAATAATGAATCAGCATTTTCTTTTCCAGATTCCTCTTGTGAAATAATTTCTATTGAATCTTCACATAGAAATATTTGTTCAATAACAATAGTATTACTATCGGAAGTTTCTTGAATGATTTGAGAAACATCTTGAGAAATGTCAGTGACCTTTTCTTCATCCACCTTTTTAGGTTTGCGTTTTCTTCTTGAATTCCCATTGTGAGTTTTCTTATGTCGTTTGAGATCGTAACTTCCAATGAATGTAGCATCGCAAATATCGCAAGCAAAAGGTTTTGTATCGGAATGAGTCCACATGTGGCGACCAAGAGCAGCGCTAAATGTAAATGCTGCACCACATACAGTACAAACGTAAGATTTTTCACCGGTGTGTATTCTTGAGTGATCCTTCAAAGTAGCTTTTTGATTAAATTTTTTTCCACATACTTCGCAAACGAAACTTCGAGGATTTGTATGTACTTTTGCATGATTCAACAAATTTGCTTTCTGAGAAAATCTCTTATTACACAAATCACATTTAAACGGCCTTTCACCTGTATGCACTCTCATGTGATTTTCAAGAGTACGGTTGTTTATAAATCTCTTATTACATACATGACAAGGAAACCTTGGTATATGCACTCCTTTAGGATCAAGATGAGTAATTAAATGACGTTTGTAATTTCCTTTGTGATTAAATACTCTAGAACACTGACTGCAACGAAATGCTACTACTTCAACATGTGATTGAAAATGGATTTCTAAATCTGATTTAACTTTGAATCTCTTGCCACATTTTGCACAACGATGCCTTGGAAAATCTGTATGGCATACCATATGCCTTTTCAAATACCTTTTCATTACATATGCCTTTTCGCAAATAAAACATATGTAAGGATTGTCTCCTTTATGTATTTTTACATGATTCTTTAAATGCTTAATACTGTCACAATCCATTTCACAAACAACACAGTAAAATGGTCCATTTACTGGTATGTGCCAGTCAACAATATGCGACAGTGCTTCTGAAAGAACTGTATAATTTTGTAAGCACAAGGTACACTGATAAATAGTTTCTTTTCCCTTTTCTCTAATTTCTTTAACTTTTGTTATTGTATCATTAAGACTACCTACAGTATTATCCATATTTTCTGTGTAACTATCAAAATCACTTGTATCAGAATTATTATCAGCTTCTTTTGTATCTATTGTAGAATTTTCAATATTTTCATCAACTTTTATCTTTTTCGTTTTTGCTTTAGTTTGACTTTTTCTTTTCCTTTCGGTTTTACTAAGTAATTCTTGACTTTCTAATTCTTTGTGTAAGACAACTGGAATTGACTGTGCATAATCACTTTTTTCGTCAATATTTCCATTTTTTTCTTCATTGTACACTATTTCCCACATGCTCGATTTTAAAACATCATGACTATTTTTCTCACTATTTGCAATGTAGCAATTAGTATCGTCAAATTTGCTTTCGTCACCTATTACTTCTTGATCTTGAACACAATTTTTTTCAATATCAAAAGAACTTTCATCTTCATTGTTGAAAATGCAGCTTTCTGTCACATCAATCTCTGATTCTGCATACTTGATCTTCATTTTTATTTCCATTTCCTCCTCCATTTCCTCTTCTACTTCTTCTTTCGTTTGATTTTCCAATTGTTCATCCATCTCATTTTCCACACAATCTTCCAATGCATTCTCTATTTGATTTTTAACTCGATCGTCTAATTCCAATTCCTTACCATCTTCTGTTTCCTTATCCTGAAAAAAGTTTTTATTTTCAAGTTATATTCTTTTAAAGTAAAGGAATAAATGTATGAAATTTACCTTTGTATCCCAAGTTAATTCAGGAATAAACAGGTTCCTCAGTTTTCTATCAGATTCTTGAACTAATTTTTTAAATTTACAGAAAGCTTTAATTTTTAAAATGCATTCCTCGCATAATTTTGCTGGTAAACCATCTGTTTTGCTAATCTGAAAAATGTTAAAAAATTAAACAAAAGATTTTATGGGACAGTTATAAATAATAATTGATAAATTGAAATGAAGCTGTAACAATAGTCAGTGGAAAGCTAACCTCTATATCGGCCAATTCGGCGAGATTGTTTGACAAGTCGAAGTCGACATCGTTTACTTCAGTGTTATCGTACAGAGGGAACAATTCACTATCTGCATCCATACACGCACGGCACAAGGCCCAGCTTATTTCCCAACTCATTTTTTGTACTTTATAATCAACGCGACGAGTTGCATTGTTGACATAACAAACGAATTGACGTTAGAAAAACACAGTAATCATATTGTAAATTGGTTCGGGGCCAAATTGATTACCTGCAGTGTAGGCACAAGATCTTACCCACTACTATCCGAGGGTGTGTGAATTGATTTAAAGTTTATGCATATTTAGAAAATATAAATGCATTTTACAGAAACAGTTTTAAAGTGCACCTACTGTTTAGTGTTCCTCTTTGGTAGTCACAGAGATCACGCAGTCGTGCAGATGTTTTGGCGTTTTGCGTTAGTGGTTAGGTATCTACACGAGTTCCTATTTTCACCACCAAATTCTTTTTTCGTGGTCACTTGGCGCTGGTGTTGCACTGTTTTAAACGAGAGTGACTGCAGTGCCATATATATGTGCATAGGGAGCGGATTAAAATTGAACTAAAAGCAGATTGTGCAGATTGTGCTTGGCCGTTGCACAGGGATCCTGATAATTCGTGATGGATATGCCTGTATCTGTACCGACATAAGGTACTCTTATGTACACGACTGCGCAGCTATTACCTGCAGAAGGCTATATATAGCTATGTTTACGGCAGTCGGTCTCTGATTACATATTATGCACATTTTATTACATTTATTACATTCGTTTATATCACATAATTATCTTAATAATTTAATAAAAAAGGATTGATTACTTTATTGATTAATTTGTTTATTTATTTATGTCATTGATTCTTTATTTATTTGGAAACGGGTTTACATAAAAATAACAATTAACGTTATAGGAATGAGTTATGAGTTATAATAGCAATCGTAAGAAAGTAATTAAATGCTCCATAATCATTTTTAAATTTAATCGTATTTTCTATATAATAAATTCTGCTTTTAAATTCTGAATATCTTTTTACGGGGAACAAGTTCTTAAATTATTGTTTTAGATCATTGCGAAAAAAAAAAATTATGTTTTAATCGATTTTTCAATAAAATTAATCATTCTATTCAAATAACATTAAAATTAATAAATTCCATTTTCTTAGCTTTTTCAAAATGCACGAGTTTTTAATTATTGAGAATCGCTTTGCCGAAAAAAAGAATTTAATACGTTTTTATTGATTTTTTTCAATAAAATTAGTCTTTCGAAACAAACCATTCAATTACGATCTTACCCAGGAAACTCACCCCCTATTTTTCCGGCAACATTGCACTTATACCCTTTTTCTGTGGCCATAAATTATAAGACATAAAAATATAATTTTTCATGGGACACTAATCACACTATTAATTTAACAAACATAATAAAGGCGATGCCGTATTCGATGCAAACGTTGACAAATTCATTCAATAAATAAAATCTTTCAAAATAAATATTAATCTATACTAGCCCAGGCTGAAAGATTCGCCCATAGCCGGTCGCCGGCGCGACGAATCTATTACGATCACTGATCCGGAAGTCGCTATCAATCTCATAAAAAGAAATAATAATCAATTTATTAAGCCGCTCAATTTCTCACATTATTCATGATATTTTTCATAAATCGAGAACAACTCTTATTAATAGAGTGGTGTAAATCGTCGCCGAGGTCCCATCCTCCGTCGCATCAATATAATCCTAATAGTTCTGACCTAAAACTTACATACGCGGGTACAAATCTTCCGCAAAATTCATTCGGCCCGAAATGCGACACTCGAATTCGCATCCAATCCTAATTTCTGAACAGCTTGCCAATATAACTGTTTACATACTGCTGCGCCCGTCCGTTCCGCGATATCGTCGATATATCAACTTATGCAATCTGCGTACCCCGTCAAACAATTAATTGATCGAAATTGTCATATGCAAATTTCAAATCGTTATCGGCCGCTCGGAATAATTCACCAAAAGTCACTTAAACAGTGTTACACGCTCGCCGAGGCGATAATTCAAAGGGCGACTCGTTTCTTTTCGTCGCCCCGTCGTTCTCGATGAAAATCCAGAAACTGAGAAGGGGGCGCGAAATAAAGTCTCAGAGTCGGCACTTAATAAGCATTTAACATTTTATCCGATTACTTCCATTAGTTCGAGATTATCTTAGATCGCTACACGAGTAGAATTATGTTCGCTGCTCCAAATGTAAAAGAAAAGAGAGCTATAATATATATTTGTAGCCCCAAAACGAGAAACGCATCAATCAATCTGAGAAATTCTTTTTGAAGCTCTTTTATTTCGGCCGCGCACGCATGTGCTACCCGCGTGCACGCACATTTTTAATTATTTATGCGTTCTGCCCGCCGCCAGGCAATAAATAAATGCTTAACACGAAAGTAGAAAATAAGAGGCTACTGCGGTGGCGGAAAACGGCTTTTCGATGTACACCGTGTGATACAAAGTACATATAACAAGTTTAATAGCACTCTAAGAGTACACTTAGACCCGTTAAACGTCATCATAAAAGTAGAAAAAAAAAAGTATATGGGAATCTAAAAAATGTCGATCTGTAAAATTTTAACGTACCTTCGATACAAGTACATTACAAGTAGTAACAGGCAGGTATATTCAGACCCGCTAAACACGATCGTGAAAATAATTTAAAGAAAGTATGGCAACCGCAAAGATTTTGACGTGTATTTGATACAAGCATAATATGACAAGTAGTAACAGCCAGGTATACACAGACCCGCTGAACGCGATCATGAAAATAATTTAAAAAAGTATGTGGTTACCACAAAAATTTTGACGAACCCTGGATAAAAACTTATTACAAGTAGTCACAGTCAGGTATATTCAGACCAATCAAACGCAATCCTGGAAAAAAAAAATTTGGTGACCGCAAAAACTTTGATATACCCTCAATACCAGCATAGTGCAAGTAGTAACATCCAGGTATATTCAGACCAGGCCAGTGCGAACCTATGTGAATCCTCTCTTAAAAAGAGAAAAATTTTTTCTTTTATAATATTTAAATTTGAATAATAAAAAAAAGTAATGTTTGTCAGACTTCATTAATAAATCGATGAATAAATAAAATAATCCGTCATTTGTTTTAAATATAGGTGTTGATGAAAAGCGTAACATCAAAAACTCGCGAAGAGAATTATGCTAGCGGAGAAAAAGAAATGTATAGAAACCGTATTAAAGAATTTCGCGGTGCACTCGATTCAGGCTTGACAAGTAGTAACATCCACATACCTTCAGACTCGTACATTAAACGCAAGAAACACGGAAATAGAAAAAAAAAATCGTATTCGATTCGAACCGACTTTTGACGTGCCCCCGATGCAAGCATAACAAGTAGTACAGTAATGTCCAGATACCCTCAGACCCGCGCGTCAGATCGCTCCGAGGGATTGAATAAATTTTAAACTTCGTATTATAGCGCGCGCGCGCGCGCGAACAATAAAAGCGTCTGACGGGTTACGAATCCAGACCTCGGCGCCTCGAGGCGACCGGAAAAGGCGGAATGTTTGATCCCGTGATTGGATCGTGACGGGACATGCGAAGTCGAATGAAATCGCGGACCTCGTAATTTCGCACGCGCGGCGACCCCCCGGACTGGTCGATAAGACAGATTTCCAAGCGAGATTCGTGAGCGCCGAAATCGTGGCTATATGCCGTAATCCTCCCTCCCTTCCCCCGCGAGGTGCACCTCTGCACTTTTTAGTCCGATCGCGATAAAAGACACGCGACACCGAAGACGACCGCAAAAGACGCACGTAATCGTTTCACTTGAGAAAGCGGTATAAGAAAATTAATAATAATAATAATAATAATAATTTATTTACTTAATAATTTATCTACTCTAAATACCGTCTTCTAGTGAAATGTTCAATGTTTTTCTGAGTTAAAAATTATTCACTTAAAAACTAGTTAATTTGCCATTGATTGTAAAGTTATTTTTAACCATTCAGTGAGATTTTTGTAAAAACTTAAATTAAATTTCACTTTAGTTATGAGCTGAAATTATAGGCATCTTATCGCATTATGAAATAGTGCGTATGCACTGAAAGTCAGGAAAGAATGTATAGAGAGAACTTCTGCAGTCGAGCATCGCTCAATAATCGCCAGCAATGTAGAACAGTAAATCCGACTCGGACGTTCACAGTTGAAGCTTCTTTTTTTTTTTTTCTGTACAAGTCGAAGGGGGAGAAAAAAAAAACGCGCTACAGCATTCGTACATCCACCGGCATCCGCGAACGGAAAAGGGGTATAAGGACGATGATAGCCCGGCAGCTCCCCTTGGCGACGTCCACCGGAGCTTTCCTCACCCTCCCCCTCATCCTTCTCAGATGGAAATGGCGATAATTGAAAATTGGCGGTTCCCCCGGCGGGCGGGCAGACTCGGCGCTGATTTCCCCGGAGGGACCGTAGGAAGAGGACAGTCGCGGCCGGGAGTCCCTCCCGTTCCTCGATATCGATCTGCGAGCGATGCGCGCCAAGGAGGACGCGTGCCGGGGGCCCCACAGTCGGCGAGGGCCGCACCGCCAGCAACAAGCTCCTGCTGGCGGTGCGTGCGGTGCACACACGGCGCCGGCGGTCGCGTCCCCGCTGACGGCAGTACGCAGGCGCCCGGAGCTTGCGAGCTTTCAAGCACGTATAAATGCATGCCGAGGCGGCCGCGCGCCTCCAGTCTGCCGCTGGCTGCTCGCGGCGAAGCCCGCGGCCGCTGAGACCCCCCCACGCCCTGCGCACGCTCTCGAGTCCTGCCCTCGCCTCTCTCACTCTCTCACTCTCTCACTCTCTCTCTCTCTCTCCCGCCCCCCGACTGTCCAGCTCTCGCTCTCTCCCTCTCTACACTCATCTTCCCTCTCGCTCGTCTCCGTCTCTCGCCCGGTTGACCAGCACCCCCGCCTCCTCCCCCCACCCCTCTCCTCCGTCCAGCCTCCCTCCCTCCCACCCCCTCCACCCGGGCCGTCGCGCGCGCGTGAGCCCGAAGATGCGCGCTGCGCCCGTCAGTGACACCTGAGCAGCCGGATGCGCCCACGGAGATAGGAGTGTCTGGCGTGTGCACACCACCTGTGTGCGCTGGCGCCGGCGGTGCCGCGGAACATCCCCCGCCGCCGTTCGAGATAAGGAGGCCGCCAGGAGGAGAGCTTCCGGCGAGGCCCGCCACCAGTGTGTGTGTGCGCCCCTGCGGGCCTCCACGCCACGGAGAAAACATAGCCGCCGGGGACTGTATAGAGAACGAAGACAAACGTACGTTGCGCACGTTGACTCCGTATGCACACCGTATCCAACCCCTCCTACCCCCGCCCCTCATGCCTGCGTGTAATCTACGCGCTCCGTTCTTGCATCGCGGAGCTTGAGGTTTCCCATCCGTGTATCCGGTGCGACGCGCCGCTCCGAGAGAGATATGCGCTCTCCGCTCCGCGTGCTCACGCGCTTAAAAAGAAAAGAGAGACAAATGTTAACGCTTATAGTCCCGCGTGTCCGTTTTGCTCACCCCAACTCGAGCGCGATTTTCTGAAGCACTCCGCTCGATCTTTCTTTTTCTCTTTCTGTCTACTCTATATACTGTGTCCTCTACTGTTCTCTTTTCTCTATTTCTCCCTATCTATGGTAGATAGATCTTTTTCTTTCTCTCTCTCTCTCTCTTTTTATTTATGGTAGATAGATCTCTCTATTTATTTACGGTATAGCAAAAAAAAGAGAGAGAGAATAAGCGATCTATCTATCTCATTTTTTTCTCAACTCGTCATCCGCCACGGAGGGGCCGAGCGGATAGATGGGTTTTCCGATGGAGTGGAGAGGAGGTGCGGGGGGGGGGGGTGGAGGCAGCAGAAGGGCGGCTGGCGACGCGGCGAGCAATCAGGTCCCGCGCATGCATGGAGCCCCGGCGGAGCTTCATTTGCCGCGAGTGATTAGAATCGATGCGCCGGGGCCGTTCGGTGTATTAGCCGCTCGATTGCCTTTCGACGACTCCGCGGACTGCCCCCCCCCCCCCCCGAGGATTTGCATATTCATCCCGCCGACCGTACCCGGGACGAACTGATGGCCCGCCTTTCTCACGGGGCTGCGCGAACTAATTGATTCGCGCGCCGCGTGAATCCGGGCGCGCGATCGAGGCGTCGCCTGCGTCTGTCCTCTCTTCTGCCCCTTCTCCCGCCCGTCGTCCGTCCCGACGGGGGGGCAGTAAAAGTTCGCGCGCGCGACGAGCGTCGAAAATCCGGAAATTTACGCGCGGCGATAAACGCCCCCGTAGCCAGCGACGATCTGATCCGCGAGATTTTTCTTGGTCCGGGACGACGCGGTGCGTCGGGGCTCATCATGCGCGTGCCGGGCCACGAGGCGCGCGCGACTTACGGTCGAGGCGTCAGCGAGAAATCTAGGCTAATAGGGAAAAGACAAACGACTTGGCGAAATAGGAAGTCGCCCATTTCGCGCGGCGCGGGAGAGCGAGGCCTCGTAAATTTGCGCGACTATGCGTGTGTGTGTGTGGGTGCGAGCGACTAGTGACGCGCGGGAAAAAAAAAATCTCCTGCGCGCCGTTTTGCATGACGCGGCCACTCGGCGTAATTAAGTGTAACTGACGGCTGACGGAGCTTGTTTTCGCAGGGCATCGTTTTCACTTTTAGTTTTTATTTTTCTTTCTTTCTCTTTTCTTTTTTTTTTTTTGGTCTAAAATATACAAATTGCTTGCTCGAGTTTTGCAGCGTTTAAATTGAGTCGACCAGGCGAAATGTTAAGTTAAATATTTGCTGGTGTAATGTGTGCGATATTGTGCATTGTGTTTAATTAGGGAAAATGGGTTCCGCTGGTTGCTGACTGCCCACTTATTAACATTTTTTTTGTTGATTTTTGCGTATTACCACGTTTGTGAAATTTGTAAATAAGTTGTATGCGAATTTTTCTTTTTGTAACTTACAGTTTTTAATTACTGAAGTGTTTTCTCGTTGAAACTTGAAAAACTTGGAAAACATTTTTACTAGAAATGATCTCTAAATTATGTCGATTATTCTCTTCAATTTCAATTAGTTATTTTCCAGTTAAACCCCCCATTAAGAAATTTCCTGAAATAAATTAAGTGGAAATTTTACCTAATATTATTTTAACATTCATCCCTTTGTTAACCGTTCTTTTTCTAATTAGGAAAATTGTTCTGCTCATAAACCTATTTGTACCAGTACATCCTGAAGATCACTCACCAGGAGAGCCAGAGAGTGTCACACTTCCGGATCACCGATTTGGATGAAACTTTGGATATTGTTTTCTAGTATCGAATAATGAAAGAAACCATCATTCGTTTAATCCCTTAGGCCTTTATTTAGCAGATATAACTAGAAAGATTAGCATTGCTCACATGCGCAATGAATAAAAAATCGTAAAAAAATAAAAAAAAATATGGGTACAGCTGCAACGTTAACAAAACGAGCTATATCTGCTATGGTGGTTTTTTTCATTATTTGCTACTAGTAAACAGTATCCCAAGGTTCCTCCAAATCGGTGATCCGGAGGTGTGACACTCTCCTGGTCAGTTTGAATTGACTCGACCGAGTTTTAAAAATCACTTTATAAACCGAGTATAATACGTTATTCGATTTACCCAGAAAAACCCGGGAAATTCAGCCATCGTTCCTTACAGAAACTCGTTAAGTAAAAGTTCATTGATTTGTATCGGTCGCAAGTAATCGAATTGAGAGCAAAGTTCCACCGCAGGAAATAAATATTAGAGCGAGGCGCCCACCCGCTCCATGCAATTTCAAAATCGTCCCTCCAAACGAGATTCCGCCATGCGTCAGTACTTCCTCCCACGCCTTTTTTTTTTTTTAACTTCCTCTCCCACCCTCCGCGAACTTTTCGGCGAAGTGACCCGAATCCGGGAAAGTGCGTTCGAAACTGCATCTCGTCGCGGAAGTGCGAGAATGGAGAAACGGATAATGGACGAGCCGAGAGCGACAGACGTGAAAAGGGCGTACTCCGCGGCATATCGATTCGCAAAATCCAGTCCCGCGGAAGTTATTAAGGAGCTAATCAGCGCCGAGGGTACGGAGTTGATTTTGTTTTTCGACGACCTATAAGTACACACTGCCGCGGGATTCTCCGAGCGCGCGGCAAATGTCAGCCCGGAATTCCCGAGATCGCTCGGCGATGGTATAGCCGCGCAACTGCAATGCCACGGGCCCCGATCCTCCCTCGCTATATCCACCCTCGATTAATCTCTGCCCTCCTCTACTATCTCCTAATCTCTGCAGTCGGCCTTTCGCTTTTTGCTTAGGATCGCACGGAGGATTCTTCTCGCCTCGTTGCCTCCGTGCTTTGTGCTCTTTATTCTTCCTTTCATCGGTCAATTATTTTGTTTGCACGTGCGTTGCCTTTAGCTACGGATCAGCGAATTTGAATCTTGCGCGGCGCTCAAACGGTGCCAATTTATTAGAAACTGCAAAAGAATTTTCGATGTAAATTTATATACCTGTAATAAGTTCTCTTTTAGAACATTATCGAAATTTACATTTTAAATTTGCCGCGCATAATTTTAAATCTGTAGAGAATTTAAGTTTCCTTTTTATTTATTCTCCCCTCCAATTTTTTGTAAGCTGCTTCAAAATCGACTGCACGACGTTCTTCGATCACTAATATACGAGGGATGACTACATTGCGTCATCGAAAACTTTTTCAAATGTGATAAAAATAAATTTAAACAATTTCGGATGATTTATTGGCTACATCTATCAAACTTAACTCTCCAAACTTGAAACAATGACATTTTTACTGGTTTCGAAAATAACACACATTTCTATACTGTTTCAACTTTAGAAAGTATTGTATATAAATTCATCAGTTTCTAATTGGCCATTGGTTCTTTCTGTAAATACCAACTGAATACGGCACCATTAGTCATAAAAAAAGGGAAAAAATAGCAACCGCGCCAATAATTCTGCGAGATGTATATTCACATAACAAAGAGAACTATGCGTTATTATTAAGTCTGCCGGTAATGAATTCAAGCCCAGATAATAGGAATTTACTGTTGGTGGAGGAACTTTGGCCGCGCGTGCCTAAACTGTATCGTGAGTAATGCACTTGTGTGCCTCGCGTCTAATCTAATTGTAATTCCCGCGTAAAGCACGCTCGCGCGGCCCATACGTTTCGTGACTCATTCGCGAGCACGCCGACTCTTTGAAAAGTGTCTTAATTATGTGTTAAGACCGTGTCTGTGAGATCTGCTGTATGCACGTGCATCCGGCACTAGAAAGAGCCACACGCCGGAGCTTTTCGCGCCTCTTTTTCTCCTTCCCCTCCTCGAGCTTTGCCGCTTTGCGACTGAGAATAAAAAGCACACTTTTCTCGATGAGAGCAGAGCAGTATAACCGTTGGATCGCAATTATGCCCTTGACGTTTCAATGCTGCCGCTGTGACGTCGCCGAAGGAGCTTGCGGCACCCGCGCTCTGTGTGTGCTCTACCAATTAACAGGGAAACCCCCTTAGGCAAACGATATTAGAAACTCGCCTGGGTTTATGAGTTATTGCTCTTAATTTCCTTTACTTGTTCAGCTGCAAGTGTAAGCGAAAACATTAAATGAGGATATATATGGCATTCCCCAGACGCCTTATATAGTGTTATGTGAATAATGGTTGAAAGCTCGTAGTTCGCGGTCGTGTGGTTTTTATCAGCGAGATGCGCGTAATATTATTTTGTTTATTTCATTGTTATCCTGGGTTATTGTTAACAAACTGAGAATCCTTAGAAAAACATGTAGTCGAATATAAAAAATATTAAAATGAAAATGAAACTAAATATTGAAACTAAAATTGAACATTAAAATTACAACTTCAAATTTATCGAGAAGTGTATATAGAAAATTTTATAGAATTTTATAAAAAAAATAAAAAATATTTTTTTATGCTAAATATTGTATTTCTATAAAAATTCATTTTATTTTGTGTAAGCTACACGCAAACTCGACGTAATATTGCACCCTATCTGGGAGGTGCTTCCTATTGTGCAGCGGTTACCGCAATTCTCGAGAGATAGGGAAGTATTTTTTTTTTTTTTTACATAAACGAATATTGCAACGAAATTAAACAATGTAATATCAGTATTTTATCGAGTTTACGGTAAAAACAAACTATACACGAAAACAACAGAAAAGAGGGGTATACTTTTAAATTTTAATTGGGAATAATTTAAATAGTAAAAAGTTCGTTTGCATTTACTTAGGCCAGTTTTACGGAATATTGAAAAATGCAACGACCTACGTGAATTTTTTCGTTTATGTGAACATTTATTTGCAGAGGCATTGCAAGGTGAAATTGGGCGAGGGACGTGACTGTTCTTATACTATATATGCAGCTGACATGGGTTACACTGCTCTACGGAGACGTATACGATCGCAGTAAATTTAAATAGTGATACGTTTGTTAATAATCGTTAAATTGAATATTTCTCTAATACTCTTATCATTTACAGTGGATTCTCAAATCACGTGTGAATCTTCGTTCACATTATTCTATATTAATAAGCGGTAATTGAATTTCACATTCGAATGAGCGATTTATGTATTCTGCGTGATCAGTTGTTAAATTAATCCATATAATGTAGAATAGAATACATTATTTGCAAAAACGTAAATAATATTACTTATTGTAGGTGCAAGTGAAAGTATCATAGTCATTTTCAATTTAAAAAGTATATTATTTTATCCTTGAAATAATTAATACCAATAATTAAATCAAATAACAGATAAATATAGTGATGACTTCACAAATAGTATTCAAAATGACGAAATGCGCAAATAAATTTGAAAATATACTACTCTCGTCAATAAAGATTGCATAGTAAAAAAAAAAAATTTGTATATATTAAAGCAAACAACTTTCAACGTTTAAAATTTGCCTACGGATAAATTTAACTCCTTCAAATTGACACAGGCCCACTTAGAAAGAAAAGTGGCAGGAACTTGATGACTTCCAGTGGAGCGATTGATATAAATTATTAGTTTGCCGATCGACGACCATTTTTTTTCCTGCGCTATTGACAAACTATCGTGAATTGAATTGAATGCCCGGAGGGCGACAAATAGCAGGTTCGATTTTTCAAGGTCGCGCCGACTGTTTATCATACTATTTGCGGAGCGACTGTTTGTCGCCTGCGGGCTCTTCATCTACGGGGTCACGAGGATCCGAGATAAAGCCCGGGCCTTCAAAGCGTCAGTCGGCCAGTCGCTTATTGCACGATCAATTCCGTTGGGTGCTTCTTAATCATAGGAATTAGTGGAGCTCTCATGTTTCCGAATTCCCCAGGCGTCTTGATCGGCGGCGACTGCGTCGCTGCTCTCCATCACACACCGCCGCGAAAAAGTGTATATACCGAGGTATATACCCTTTGAGACACCGGCGGGGCTTAAAGCATTTCGGGTAAGTTGCGCGGCACGTAAACGTCGCGAACTAAGTTAAGTTAACTGCACGGACAAAGCCGATTTGCGAAACTTTTCGATTGTTTGGAAAAATTTATGACTTTAGAGATCGCTTTAACGGATTTTGTTTTTATCAGCGCTTCGCAATTTCGCCCGTCGATATAATTTGCAGCCTGGGACAATTGTTGTGGGAATGGCAACTTTGTTTTTTTTTTTTTAAGAAAGTCTTTCAATTATTGACGAAGTTTATATATTGAATAAAAAATCTATCTCGTTTACTTTTAATTCTAAATGCAAAATCATAAAAAATGTTGTCCTCTTTTGAAGAAATGCATCTTATTATAGTGTAACTTTTTTTTTTTTTTAAGAAAATCTTTCAGTTATTGACGAAATTAATGTATTTATATAATAATTCAAAATTGAATGAAAATTCTCACTCGCCTTTAAATTCTAAAATGTATTATAAAAAATGTTGTTCTCCTTTGAAAATATGTAGCGTATATAATATGGTAATTAGTTTGTCTTTTTTACATTTATATTTTTGCATCTGCGTTCCCGAAGAAAATTCTATTAGCATAATGTGAAATTCTTTTATTCTTTTTACTAAATTTGATTAATTTGACCGTTTCAAGAGGGACGAGGATTTTGCACTGAAATTAGACAAGAATTAAATTTATTAAAAATTCCGACATTTATATCTTTTGCAATGTTTCGCAGGTGTTACATTACTTCCCGTTCACTCGTAAGATAATATTCTGCTCTCAGAACTTTGAACTTTAATAGCTGAAATTTGCAAAATTTATTTCCAAATTAATAATTGAACATTGTTGCATTACCTTCAGAAACTTTTGTCTCGATTATATATTCTAAAATTGCATATTACGAACTATTCAACATTACGTAAATATAGTTTCTTTTTTCAATAACAATTGGGAAGAACAAAAAAAAAATCAAATTTCGTGAACTGTGTCAGTTAGAATATCAAAAAATAATCGACACGTATTTTTTCTTTTTTTAATTTAATGTTTATTAAAAAA
>JAWWEN010028820.1:0-16019 GCA_035582955.1 Sycophila texana | reverse complement strand
TTTTTTGATAGTTCCAGTTTGTCCTCGCTTTAGGGAAAACTATAGTAATTTTTAATGGAAAATTTTTCTCCGTGTAATTTTTAATCTGCAGGATGATCGGCAGTATTGCTAACCATCCCACTATTATGTTTCTTCACGCAATCTTTACGAGAAAATCAGCGCAATTTTTACTGAGAAAATTCTCCCAGCGCAAATACTCGTGCTAAATATTTACAATTATAAATTTTATCTCCAGATCATCGAGAAAAGAAAAGTGTCATCAAAAAAATTTCTTTCCGCACGAAAGATCCAGCGCAGACGCGAAGAAGAGAGACAAACATCAAAGAAGAAGTTCGACGGACAAAACGAAGAGCGCACTTTACCTGTCTATCGTGACGGCGACAACGAGCCCCATGATGACCTCAATTATCCCAATGACTATGGTGGCGACGTTCGGGTCGATCGAGCTCCCAGCGTCTTTGAAGATCTCCACGGTGTAAAAGAGCACCGCGTCGATTCCGCACATCTGCTGGAACAGCATGAGCCCGAGGCAGGTGCCGATGGCCTTGCGGCCCGCGTTCGTACACAGCAGATCCCGCATGCCGCCCTGCTTCACCTGCAGGTGCTCCGACTCCTCCAGCAGCTCCGCTATCTCGTGGCCAATATCGTACCGCGGCCCCCGCAAGCGCTGCAGCACCCTGCCCGCCTCGGCCTTCTGGCCCCGCTGCACCAGCCAGGACGGCGACTCCGGCAGTATGACCACCACCGACACCAGGAACGGCACCAGCAGCAGGCAGCAGCTCGTGTTGAAGTAGAGGTAACTCATGTAGGAGCCAGCCGCGTACGAGTAAACGATCCCCACGGAAAAGAAGATCGGGAAGAAGGTGCCGAGGGTCCCTCTGATGGACGGCTCGGCGATTTCGCCGATGTAAACCGGCGCCAGGACGCAGGCGGCCCCCGTGCCGATGCCGCCTATGAACCTGGCCACGCAGAGTATCGGCACCATCCAGCCGATCCAGATGAACGGCGCCAGCAGTATCATCAGCCACGAGACCAGGAACGGCAGCACCGTCACGCCGATCACGGGCTTCCGGCCGAACCTGTCGGCCGCCTTGCCCGAGGGCACCGCCCCCAGGATCGCCCCCAGCGGCATCAGCGACGTCATCCACGAGAGCTCCTCCCCCGCTCGATTCTCGAAGGGGATGAAGGACGTCGCGTTGTCCACCAGCTGCGGCAGCACCGGCGACGTCCAGCCCAGATTCATGCCGCTCTGCGCCATTATCGAGCCAGCTGCAATTCACCGGTTATCGATTATTCAATGATCCGTGGATTATGCATGCATGCATACATACATACACGCACGCGCGCGCGCATGTACAGACAGACATGTTATTATATATATGTGTATACACGGATGAAAGAGCGCTCGCCGGTGGTGCACACGACACGCGTCGGACGTCATCGGCCAAGACTCACGCGACCTTCAGCCTTTTCGGCTCTGCTAATAGAAAATTCAGCTGAGCGCCCGGTGGCTATTTTTAGCCGTCGCGCGCGAACGCGACCGGAAAGTTTCGGATCAAACTAGATTGCCAGCGTCGACGTCGCCGTCGCCCCACCCTCTCCGCGCGCCGCGTATTTCCTTCCCCTGCACGTGCGCGCTACACCACGACGACGATGACGACTCAATTTCACTTTCTGATGCATCCGCTATGATGACCGCCGATAGGAAGATATTCAGTTTCCTTCCCCAAAAGTTGCTGATACTTGACTGCTGACGAGTGTGGATTTGAATGGAGCAGTAATGCACACGTGAATCAACAGTTAAAGGAATGGTTCGGTTGTTCCTATTGCTATATAGTAACTTCAGAAAGCACGACTGCCGCGACACCATTTCTTAACTGCATCACTGTTAAAAAAGAAAGCATTAAATTTTAATGTGAATTAGAATAGAAGAGGATAGAATAGCCATTTGCTGTAAATTACAATGTTTACAAAGATTTACAAAACATATCGCGGGTGTATAAATAAATAGAAATGCTTTTGAAATAAGATTACTTAATGAAATACAGAGTTAAATAAATCACAGCCATTTTAGATTGCGACAAAGTATTGCACTTGGATGATATCACAGTAGGAGTAATACATGCATCGGTGCATGTAATTAAAATTAATTAATATTAATACATGTAATGCAAAATAAAATTAATGCGTGTGATTAAAATAAAATTTAGTTCATGTACGTGTATTAAATTTAATTGAATTTACATTAAATTTAATGTAGAAATGTATTTAGATTATTATTGTATGGTTGGTAAAGTTTAAGTACACACTTGAAATTTGCTTCCAGTACATATTATTACTGGAACCAAAATTTTATCGACGTTCGTTAAATTGACATTTCTACATTAAATTTAATGTAAATTCAATGAAATTTAATGTAAATTCAATTAAATCTAATGTAAATTCAATCGAATTTAATGTACGCACATGAAACAAATTTTAAGTATATCAGGCATTAATTTACAATAAATTTAATGCTTTTTTTTTTTAACAGTGATGTTAAGCAATGATTCACTAGGAGCGAATTCACAGAATTGAAAATGTTAATGCAGCATCTCTGTTACAGTTAATTATCATGTAATATGGTTAATCTCCCAAAAATGTAAACTTTCATTCAATTCGAAAGACTGCCTTTATATTTTAAACTACATCTCTAGAACTTATTATACAAATTTGCCTTCCGAACTCTGTATATCTACGAGACTCTTTCCCTCGCGGATTCATATCATTGAATGTTTGCAAACACGAGAATCGACGTGCGACGTCGATACACGCGATTTTTCCTTCCGTTTTTTTTTTCTTTCCTTCCCTTTTTTCGACGATTCGTTCGATCGTTCCTCCACTTCTTTTTTTCGCGCGTACGAATCGATTGCGAGTGAGGCCCGAGCAGTATGCGCGCGTATACTCGGCCGTTATCCCGCGGCGCGATGCGTGCTCTCTCGCTGGTGTGCGCATATGCGTAAGCGCGTGTGCGTCCGCGCGCGCTAGAGATAAGTCTGCCAAGGCCAGCCAAGTCTCGCCGCGGCGCGCGAGACTAGATGAAAAAGCGGCTAAAAGTGCTTTGGCATTAGCCGCGCGGGCCCCCCCCCCCCCGATTACATTATTTATAAGAAGCGCGCGCCGTTATAAAATTGGATTTTCGCAGTTGGAAACGGGGGGCGCGCGCGCTTTTCAGCCGACGTCGCTTTTCTTCGCTTCGCTTCTTCGCTCGTCATTAATTCTTTTACAGAGCGCGCAGAAAGAGAGGGACCCGCGTGCGCCTCAGCTTCATTCCAATTAGAATGATTGCTGTGGGAATAATGCAATAGCGTTCTCCTAATAATAAAAGGCCTGCGCCTTTAGCGCGGCGGGCCCGCGAGCGCGCGGAGGATCATCAGCATGAGCTTAGATTGAGCTGCCCTTGGGCCGACGATCTCAATTATAGGCTCTAGAAATGATTTTGAGGAGAGGAGGAGCGCGCGCGCGCGCGTGTCCAGGCCGCGCCGTCGCGTAAATAGCTTGTGGGAAAAAACGTCGATGACGTTTATTTTTACCGAGCGGCCGGCGGACGCGAACGAACTCTGCCGCGCGAAGCACCGCGAGCAATCAACTAACTACATATATATATATATATATATGTATACACACACAATTGTCGTTTACAAGGGATCGTTCGGAAAGAAGAAAGCCACAATTAAATCGCCTAGGCGACGGGGCTTATCAGCCGATAGCGCGCGATAGCGGTCCGCGTTTCGAGAGTGTATATAAAGGTAATATAATCGTGTGTCGATTACACACACTTTCTCCGTCCTTATCACGCGCGCGGCGCGGTCTGACGCGCGCGTGCGCTCCGTTGACTATTTTAGCGCATTATTTCGTGGGCTTCGAACAAAACGAACTTCTGGAGCCTACTCGCGTCTTATCAACGTAACGCACTGTATATACTACGAGGCACTGCTGCTCCTCGAGAAAACCCGGCGTTTATTTATTATATTTATGCGCCGGTTGAACGACGATGACGATATACACATATTAACATACACCCCCCCACAATGCAACAAACATCCCGAGGAGGATCCGCGCGCGGCAAAGCTCAATTTGTATGTATAATGTAATGTAACGCGCACAATGCAAATTGGGTTAAATTGCGCGCGAGCTCGGCGCTGAATGCACAAAAGAGAGGAGACATTGAATTTTGCACACTCTCGGGCCCCATTGTCCGTTCGTTGTCGTCGAGTTCCACCACCTTTTATAACTCCCGGAGTATAGAGATTATCTATTGTGCGGGCGGCCTATCCGCCTCTAAGGAGGTATAGGCTCCCGTTGCACAAGCGGACGAGCGCGTTGAACTCGCGCCGACGGTGAGAGATAAATTGGGGAAACAGTTGCTATTTGGTGAGCAACAGAGTAAGAGATGCTACAATACACACTCTCCGTACACTCGGAGCTGTGCTATAGCGAGCGCTCGTGGCGACGGTGGAATGCGGTGACCGACGCGCGCGTCGCCGATAATAATTGCGCGGAGGTGAGCACAGCGCGATTAATAAACACTCGGGGGAATCGAGGCGGCGAAAGAGAGAAAGAAAAAAAAGAGAGAGACAGAGAGCGAGAGAAATGGAAAGCGCGTAGGTGCGCTCGCATGTGCAAGCATTAATGAGCTCGCGGGGGCAGTCGCGGCCACGGAGAACCAGTTATTGCGAGTAAAAGTCGCTAAAGCGCCGGCGATCGACGTCGCGCGCGTCTGCACCGTCGTCGTTTTTTTTTTTTTTTTTTTTTTTTAAATATGCAGGCAAAATCTAAATATTAGCTATCTCTCTCTCTTTCTCTCTCTCTTTCTCTCTCTCCCGCGCAGCGTCGCGTTTAGCGAGGCCTTTCCACAGCTGTCAGACAGCGAGGCTTGCGCCTCCTTATCTGCGTGACGTGTCTGGCCAACGGAGAGAGATAGACGGAGACAGAGACGGAAACAGCAAAACGCAAAGACTCACCGATGAGTGCCGCCATGCACTGGAAGAATTTTCTGCCCTCGCGATTGCCGGCGGCGGCCGGCAGCCCGCCGCCGCCGCTGGCCTTGATCCCGTCCAGCGGCTCGTAGGGCTTGCAAGCCGGCGGCAGCTCGGCCATCTCCGTGCTGTTGCGCTCGTGATTCATGGCCACCTGCAGCTCCTCCGCGCGCCTCTTATACAGCGTAAAACCCCTCACGAGGAGAGAGAGAAGATCTCGGATATCACACCCGCGAGAGCCCGCAGATCGCCGATCAACCTGCTGCTCTCCTCCCGGCCCCACGACTCGGGCTCTTCTTCCGCTTGTCCTCGCGCCTCCTGCGTCCGTCGCTGGCGCTCCTCCGCAGCGGCATGTAGTCAAGCGCTCCGGGCTCTATCTCGGCGGCTTAGAAGCGCGGGCGCGTGCTCTCGGGCCAACGGCACGCGCGCGAGTGCCGCCCGCTCGGCCTCGGCAGAGCCGCGGTTCCCTGCGGCCGTCGCGCGCCGCGCTGAAGGACTCGCGCGCGCAAGCGGCGAGAGAGCCGCCCGCCAGATCACGAGGCGAGCGCGATCGTCGCCGGCGGTGCCGATGACTCGGGAGCCGACGACGCGGAGCGCAACAAGCGATGACCGCCTGTTGATCGTCGCCGCGCCGACGCGCGGCGCACCCTTTCTGCGGTGGTTGAGACGTTTAAAAGACACTTTTGGCGGGTGTTGGATATATTTCTTTTCTTTTTTTCTTTTTTTTTTTGTTTGGCTTTTATAAAGTTTATATTTGTGCTTGCAGCTCGACGCTTGATCCTGCGACGAGGCTGTCGCCGCTGCCGTCGACGCCGCCGCCGCCGCCGCAGCCGCCCCCGCAGCCGCCGCCTGCGGACGTCGTCCAGCCGATTTTAGAGGTGCTCGACGAGCCAGTTGACGAGCCGGTGAGGTTTTTTTTTTTTTTTATTGTTGTTGTTCGGGGTTCATTCATTTGGGTGGATTTTGTTAGACTTGTGTAGTTAGTCACTTGATTATTTTTGGATATCGAGTCCTTCTGCTTTTTACGTTTACGCGCCCCTGTACCAGTTAGCGCGCGCGGTATTTTTAACCTTCCCCCAAGCCCACGTCAAACTTTAGCGCTAATATTAGATGTTATACGTCTTGGGCACTTCACCCTCGTCATCATGCCAAAATTTTATACTTATAATCGGCGATAGGATTTTTATTCTTTTGCGCCTCGTGCTTATATGCTTCCGGGACACTTGGCTAGACGCGGGCGGTAGCGATTTTTTTTTTTTTTTTTTTTTTTGCTTTCTTTTTATGTGCTTAGTTTTTAGAATTGCTGGCGAGTATTTTATTACCGATTCATTGACTACGTTTTACTACTACGTATACACTTGGCTGTGATGAATAAATTCTTTTAGATTTACTTCTTTTTTTTTTTTCTTATTTTTGAAAAGAAGATACAATTTTTTTCTTTGCTTAGCTTTATACTTTGTTTAACAGTTTCGAGGTTGTAGATGTGCGTGAAAGATAAGGTAGAGATAAAATTGTATCTCTGTTTTGAAAATATCAAAATGTTCTGTAAACTAATTTGTTATAGATAAGTGCGTGTAACATACAATTGAAAATTTTAAATTCACGTGAAAAGTGTGAATAGTGGCATTTTATGCACAAAAAGTTATTTACGAGTTAAATAAGTAAATGATTTCTCGCATAAAACATGTCACTATTAACATTTTCAGTTTTAGAGAGTAGACGTATCCTTGGCTTAGAAGACTAAATGCCTCAAGTTCATTTTACGGCTTTTCAAGAAAACGTACTTTTAATGGTTGCTCTGATTTGTTTAAGAGCGGAATCTATGGCTGTAGCTTTGCGTTGAAGATACCTCATTTTTTTTTTTTACTTTTCTTGTTAGTATATAAGTTATACTAAATAAACTTCAATTTTTTTCGTTTTGATATCAAATTAAATTTAATGTAGGATTTTTATCTACGTTAAATCATTTAATATTTTTATATTGGAATACTCTTCACTTAATTAGTGCTTCGGGAGTCGTAGAAATTTTAAGATCTTGATTACTTAATCAATGAGACTTTTTTTAGGACCGCTTTCTAAATTAGTCTTTTTTATGTGAAATTTTTCTTTGTATTTTTCTTCAGAATTTTATCTGAAGATTATATTTACTCATCTAATATTGAATAAATAAACAAAACTCCGTTCTTGTGTCCTTATGTGTCGTGGAAGATAAAGTTGTACACTTTTGCGCAAAACAAAGTAATATAGAATTTTAGTTTTTTATTTTTTTTTTTTTTTGCCAGTAAAACTAACATTTACAATTTTACTGAGACATTTATTAACTATAGTTTAACGAGAAAAATAATTAATGCGACTAATTCTGAAGACAATTAAGATGTTTAACAAAAAATTGGATAAATACACAATTTTATATAAAAAGTACCTTTCAGATTGAGTGCGTGAACAAATGAACATTTCATGCAGCTTCTGTAACAAAATTAATCAATTTGTAGAATCATAAAACAAAGAAAACAATGTACGCTGTATCAACTACTTTAAAAAATGAACTTACTTTATTATGCAATGTAATGGTATCATTGAAAATGTTATGCTTACACCTTTTTTAATTAACGTTTGAGGAAAAAAAATATTATAACAACTGTTTAACATTATTACGTTAATAAACCATTGTATCTTTTCCTGAGTCACCGATTTAAATTGATGACTTCGTAAGTATGTTTACAGATTATTAAATATAGTAAATAGTAAACAAGTTTCGTCATATATCAGAATTTTCGCCATTGTAACCTCAAAATCGCGTGTTCAACTTGATTTTGCGACTCTCATGGCGAAAAATAGTATACGAAACTAGGGCGTAAGCGAATTTTTGCCTCCCGAGACGTTTTTCGGCCGAGCGAAGTGAGGTCTTCCGAAGTCTTCCGCCCCCGTTGCATAATGTACTATTAAACAGTAAAATAAATAAGTACACTCTTTTAAGAAAATTAAATTCCAAACGTGTATTAAAATTTCTTGCTAACTTTATTTTCCACGAACACTTATCGTACGGAATTCGACCTGCAACGAAAAACTATACTTTTTTTTTTTATATAAAAAAAGAAAACACAAATCGGCTCTAAAAAGTTTGTTCAATGTCTCGCGACGGTTTCCTTTATTTGCAACCAAGCAGCTCATTTTTTTTTTTAAACGTTTCTCATTCTTCCTCTGCAAAAATTTAAATTTATAGCACGGAGAAAAATTCTCGTCTAAAAATTCCAATAAACAATTTTAACGTCCTCACAGACTGACATTACCGGAAAAATTACAATTACAGTTTCTTGTAAAATTTATTACAAATGTATTTCAAAATTTACTATAACTCTTTAAAAAATATATATATATCCTACAAAATTTTTGTAAAGTTTACAAGAAACTATTTTAATTTTTCGAATAATCTCATTCTGTATAGTGATTATATAAAAATTGACTGTTGAAATATTTAGCAGAGAATTTTTCTCTGTTTATAATCTTTATTACTTTTTATCTTTATTTTGTCAAACTTCTCTAAACGAAACGCTCGCATCCACTTTAATCCTCATTAATTTCACTTACAACGCGATTCCCCATTTCTAGCATAATTATACACGTGCTACCGACTACATATAACATTTGAAAAATTCCCTATACAATATTATTTACAAATTCTGCAACTCATCCTCGCTGCAATCGTTAACAATATGCAATAATCGGCTGACGCGATATTGACTTATCTTAGAATATCAATAACAAATCATTCGGAACATTTAAGCGGAAGAAATTTTTTTTATATCACCTTTGAACATTTGAGCAAAGAGCCGATTAAAAATAGATGCGCCTTTAAGTTTAAACAATATTGTAAGCGCTCTCTGCGTATGCTATTGGTCCGCACGACGTCGTACGTCGGTATCAATGAATATAATCTTGTTTCTTTTATGTTATCTAACATCAGCTTTTTTTTTCAATGTTCTCCTTTAAATGCTTATTTGGTTTAATTTTTCATTCATTTTATTTAATTGCCATCGTTAAATTGATTATTTAAGATTGTCCCTACAATTATTTGCTCCACATTTATTCATGCCGCGTGGTCAGCAATTTCATTCATTGCGCAATATACGTAGTTTCGTAAATGACAAAGTGATTAACGAAAAAAAAAAATTGAATGGCTGTCTTATAAAGAATACCCACTACCGTAAATGATTACCATTATTCTATTGTTTAGTTCGCATACGATAAATCGTAAAAAATAATAAATCCCAGTTCGCACATAATCGTACGTACACAGTCTATATTATGTAAAAAAAAAAAGAGAGAAAAAAAATGATCGGCAAGAAAAACGTATGACGCGAGTTGAAACAGGTGACGAAATGAATAAATAATGAGCTTTCGAAAGGAAAATTTTCCTACGCTTCGCTACGAAAAGAGAGGAGAGAAAAAAAAAAATATGCACACTCGCGCGAGAAATCGAAAGTCAGTTTCGAAGAAGCGACGGCGAGCAAAACGGACGAAATCGTGGCGAATTAAAAGCGTATATCGTGGTAGAATGAAAAAATTGCGCGCCGTCGACGGGTCAATAAATCGACGGATAAAATCGCGGAAGATTAGAATAAAAAAAAAAAAAGAAGAAGGATTCGACGCGCGGCGATCGTCGATGTTCCGGTGCACTCCGGACGTGCACACTCGCGAGGCTTCTTGCTTTTCCTTGAACGGTTTCCCGCACGGCCTTGGCTACTCGTTTGATTAGTATTTAGCGTGAGACTGCGCCGTGAGAGCCGCGTAAAGCAGCAGCAAAAGAAAAAAAAAAGAGAGGAAAAAATGTGCGAGGAGGAAGAAAGAGAGAGAGAGAGAGAGAAGAAAAGCGGCGACCGCCGCAGAGGGCAGTCCGAGTAGTGGGAGTTCGGCAGTTAATTTTCAGTCGCATCGACAGCGGCTGCACATTTACATTCCGCCGATTCGGTTTTGCAATTGTTGACTGTCCCCGCGGCAATATGGCTAATACGTCGGTCGAAACGGTACGTCGGAGCTTCGCGATATGGACACTGAGAAAAAAGTCTCGTAAAATTTACTATGTCTGCTTGTCAATGTGCCACGAGAAAAAAGAAATAATAAGTTTTTTGGATAAAGTTTATATGAATTTCATGTTCGGATTAAGTTCAGATGAACTATGTTTTAAACAGTCTACTATATACACTGAGAGAAATGTTTTAAAGTAAAAATTTCAAGTCGTTTAGTAAAAATTGTTAAACTGTTTTGGAAAAGTGGTCACAGACTGGCATTTCGAGAGAAATTACTAAATTTTTCAGTAAAATTTGCCATAAATACAGTAAAAATTACAATACTCTGAGAGAATTTTCTCGTAAAAGTGACAGTGATTTTTCTGTACAAATTACGTGAATCTTGGACGGTCGGTCAAGCTTTGCATAAACTTTACTAAAAAGCTCTGTAATTTTTACAGGGGTTTTCTTATAAAATTTATAAAGCTTGACCAACCGTCTAAGATTCAGGTAAAAAATACGGTGATTTTCCCATGAAAAATTACAGTATTGTCAACTGTCCCACGATTACGTTTTTTTTATGTAATTTTTACAGGAAAATCACCATGATTTTTACGAGAAAATTCTCTCAGCATACTGTCTGGCAAAATTTACTATATTTTTGGCAAATTTTTATACGGAATAGTTTAGTAATTTCTCTCGAAATGTGACAACTTTCCCAAACAGTTCAGTAATTTTTACTAGATAATTTTTGTAATTTTAATATTAAAATATTTCTCTGTGTATTTATTTTTAGAACTTTGGCGAATGATCAAATAAAAATCGCATTAAGTTACCGATAACGATTTTAAATTAACATTTTTCATTTAATCATTTAAAAAAGTAAATAAAAAGTGTTGGTAAGGTAAGAACTCAAAAAATTCTATTAAATTTGTGTATAAACTTTTGAAATTCGTTCTGAATTGATCCGATTTTGAAAAATTCTTAACAATTTTGTATGTAAACTTAAGATGAAATTATTTTTACACAAATTGAATAAAATCTTTTGAGTTCTTATCGTATGATTAGTTTGTATTTGCCCTTTAAAATGTTTAAATAAAGAATGTTTCAATAGAAAATGAGATGTCAATCGTTATCGGTAACTTTATATGAAATTTCGCGAAACTTCTAAAAAAACATTCACTGGTTCACTGGTTTGAAAAAATTTCATTGGCCATGTTATTTAAAATTAACATTAATCTGAAATCCAAACATGAACTTCGTGTGGACTTTATCTTGACTCAATTTTTTTCTTACGCACAATACCCACAAACTTAACTCTCAGATAAAAATTCCTATACTCCGTAGTAAAATTTGCCAAAAATATAGTAAAGTTTACTGTAGGTACAGCTGATTATTTACGATTCTGTCCAGAGAAATTAATTATATTTACGGAAAATTTTACTTTGGAGTAGCTCAATTTTTATCGGAGAGTTCGGTCTGTATTCGCGTTCCTACACTGAAAAAAAAAATGTTGTAGATCCTACTGAAATTCTTCTTACAAAATCATTTATTTTATTTAACTATAAATACATTTAGATACAATCAAGCAAAGTTTTAGTTAAATCGACAAAGTATTCAACTACTTACACCTCTTAAAATGAATAAGTGAAATTTCACTAGAATAAGCGAATAGTCACTCATTTCACGTTAAATATCTTCCACTTATTGCAGCAAGTGGAACATTTTTCACGTCAAAATAAGTGACTATTATCTTATTTTAGTCAAATTTCCCTTATTTATTTTTAAAGGGCTACATATCGATTTTTTTAACTAAAAACTCTGCGTCAACTCAACCTAAATATATTTATGTTCACATAAATCGACAAAAGAATTTAGCAAGTACGATTCAAAACAAAATTTTCAATTGGATCTTTTTTTTTTTTTTTTGTCCAGTGTGTAGCCACAGATAGTAATGTTTACGACACTTTTTTTTTTTAACTCAGTGTAGCCTCTGCCGATTAATCGGATCCGACAGCTGAGCGAGTGTCGATTGCGACGTGGTTCCGCCCCCCAGGGCTAGTCTCATCCGCGCGATAATCCGCCGCGGCAGTGAATTTAGTCGGCTCTAAGCCCTCGTCGAAATGAGGATCTTCGGCGGCTTCGAGCTGAGCAGGCGCAGGGAAAAAAGTGCGAGGACTGGCCCGACGAGTCCAGGCCCCGATCAGGCCCGCAGCGCTCGCAAGCGTCGCTCTCGAAAGGTCGCCACCGGCAGCAGCAAGCCTCAGCATCGCCGCCGGCCGCACAAGGTATCCTCTCTATATACCATCGTATCGCCTCTCGGCTTCCGCGTGCGCACGGAGGAGCTTTATACGAGTGAAAAGTGAAAGCCATGGGCTGGGCCGCGCCGCTCGGCCTCATGGAGGGGGGCGAATCTCGGCGGGGCCCGATGTGGGACCGCGCTGGCCGCGACCTCTAGCCGCAGACTCGCCAAGCGCGTAAACCGGTGGCCGATGGGTTCTAGGCCAGTTGAGCCAGCGTTCCGCTCTTGGACGCGTCAGCTCTTGCGGAGCGCGCCCCGAATTCTTGGGCCTCTTGCGTGTCGATCGGTCCCCGCTCTCGGTGTCCTCTTGGCGATCCCCGCACCCCAGGCCCTCGCTAATTACACGGTGACAGTGCGTATATAAACGATATGGACGTAGCCGCGTCGGGGCGGCGGCCAGCACGACGAGCACCGTGAGGACGAGCGAGGCGCGACTATGTCGCGCGGCCCGTAAGATCAGGCAGTTCGCCGCGGGCCTCGCCGCGGCCGCCGCCATGGAGGGCCCCTCCGAGGGGACCAACTTCGTCGCGCCGCCCGGGACCAGTCCCGCCCAGCTGGAGCAGGTGAGTCGGGGGAGGGACTGTGTAGGGAGAGAAGACGCCGCGCGTCCCTTTTGTACATGGCATTTTTTTTTTTTTTTTTTTTTTTATCGAGTGGTTCTATAAGATCGGTAGGCGTCAATTTAATGGAATCTCGAGTTACAAGCGGGATTTCAGTAAACAGCGCGGAGAGGGCTTTAAATATACGAGGCGCGAGGCGCGCGGCGAGTGCAGTCTGCCAAAACAAAGTTGCTGCATATAATGCGGGCGGCGCGCGACGATCACGTCGTCCTCGGGGCGCTTCCGCCGCGCCCTCGGCCGATCGCAAGTGTACTGCGTGCACCTCTCCCCGCACGCGGTGCATGAGGAATTCGTAAAAGGTGTGTCGCCGAATTGCAGCGGCCTTGAGCTGAGAGAGAGAGAGAGAGAGAGAGAGTGAGAGAGAGAGAGAGAGAGAGAGAGAGAGAGACTGGGAGAAACGACGACTAGAGATCGGATATACGCGTCGAGGCTTGCTTTTTTTTCTTCATCTCTCTTTTTTTTTTTTTTTTTTTTTGTACCTGTACGTATTATCGCTCGGTGCTCCTTTCAGCGGATTGCACCTGTACTGACCGCCTTCGCACCCGTTTGTGCCATTGGTAGCCCTTTCTGCTGTCTATCTGTTTTTATTTTTTTTTATTTTCTTTCTTAGTGTACTTCAATACGCGTATTGAGAAAAAATATCGGAAATATTACTATCATTCGAACGTGCAGTATAGACTTGACTTTCAGATAGAAATTACTATACTCTATAGTAAAATCTGCGAAAAATATAATAAATTTTTCTGGACAGTATTTAATAAATAATCCTGTATACAGACAGCATGATTTACTATATATTTTTGGTACGTTTTTTTTTTTACTATAGAGTACGGTATAATTTTTATCTGTAAGTCCAGCTTGTGATCACACTACCATACTAGGGAGATAGTAATTTTTACGATACTTTTTTCTCAATGCGATTATACTTGAATACATCACGGTATTGTACTATTCGTATTATTAAAATACTCGAGTATCATCTACCGATCTACCGATTTTACTTTATATTACCATTAGTAATAATAATTAGTAATAATAACTATATCAGTAATGTATAGTACTCGAGTATGACCTATCGATCGACCGATTCTACTATATATTAACTGTTAGTAATAAAATAATGAGTAACAGTTACTATGTATAGTCATAATAGTACTCAAGTACGGTCTACCGATCGACCGATTCTACTAGATACTACTATTAGTGATAATAATGAGTAATAATTACTATTAGTAATAATATAATGAGTAATAGTTACTATTAGTAATAATAATGAGTAATAGTTGCTATTATTAATATATAGTATTCTACTATGACCTACCGATCGATCGATTCTACTACATATACATACTACTGTTAGTAATAATAATGAGTAATAGTTTCTATTAGTCATACATAGTGCGCGAGTATGATCTAACGATTGACCGATTCTTCGTCCTTTTCGAATTCCGATTGCGCATAATGAATTTCACCGAGTGCAGGTATACACGCGGCATATATCGGCCAATCGACTTTCGACCGCTCGGCTGCCAAGACTCGGAATGTATATACATATACGAACGTATCAGGAGAAGGAAATGACGCAAAAGATGCGCCTCGCTGTATCTGCAGCAATCCTGCTGCTCTGAGTAAGCTCGAAAGAATGTCTTTGTAAAAAGAAACTATCCTTCCGAGCTTCGCTTATATATACATATATAACTTTTTGATTTTTTTATTCTTAAAGCTAATTCTCATTAGCTATTCACACACACACACACACACACACACACACACACACACACACACACACACACACACACACACACACACACACACACACGCGCGCGCGCGCATAGTCGACGTTAATCGAGAGAGAAGAGAGAGAGAAGAAAAAAAAGAAAAAGCCTTTATCAATTAACACTTATAATCTCGCGCGGCGCGAGGCGGAGAGCCGCGCGAAGGAAGCAAACTGAAGAAAATTTGTTTTCGACTTATCAAGCACTGGCTCATTGGCAGACGCATGTCATACATTGTTATCGAGCGACCTTGTAGATTGACGAGTTGAGGCATATAAATGTGTCGTCGGAGCGATGCCTGATGTGGGTAGCGATATATTTCCATTCCTCGGCGGCCGCCTCGGGCGTTGAGTAAACACATAATGCGCCGCGCGCGCTCGACTCTCTCTCTCTCTCTCTTTCTCTCTCTTTCTCTCTTCTATACTATAATACACTCTCCTCGCTGCAGCGCGTAAAAGGCGAGCGGAAGTTTCTGCTGAATCGTTCGGCGCTCGCTCGCTCGCTCGCTCGCTCGCGCGAGCAACTATGCACATTCGCGCGCGGCCATAGGATTGCGCAAGTGCAGCGCGCGCCCGCGCTCTTTCCGAGTTGTTGGCCTGCTATGCGACGACGACTACTTTCCGCGAGGCCTACGGCTTCTCAATACCTCGATGAGCGCGCGGAGGCCCTCGTGTCCGTTGCCCCCCTGAGCAGCCAGTCGCTCGCTCGCTCGCTCGTGCGGAGTGGCGGCTGCACTTGGGGCGGCCACGTGTCACGAAGAGCTGCGGGGAAGCCTGTTGGGCCACTTGGTCTCTAATGTGCTCGACTTGACTTCGTTTTCATTCTTATATTTATATTTTATTTATTTATTTGTTTATTTATGCTTTTGTTATACTTTGTCCGCCGACGGTGCGGTGCGTGCGGATGAATTAATGGGACGCCATGGGCTTGTTGCAGGTGGCCGGCGGTGAGCGAGGATGGGAGGTTCATCACGTCACGGTGACCAGGGTGCCGGGCTACGGGTTCGGCATCGCGGTGTCCGGGGGACGCGACAATCCGCACTTCACCAACGGCGATCCTGCCATTGCCATCTCGGACGTCCTCAAGGCTGGCCCTGCTGAGGGTAAACTCCAGTAAGTTTTTTACAGCAGTTTTTTATATATAGTTTTTATAAGGTGCATGCACGGAGAAGATTTTTCCATTAAAAATTACTATAGTTTTACCTAAAGCGCGGACAAACTATGGAACTATCAAAAAAATTAGTATAATAACCAGCAAATTTTACTATAGTTGTACTAAATATTACTATAGTTATATTA
>JAWWEN010028809.1:0-16022 GCA_035582955.1 Sycophila texana | reverse complement strand
AAAAAAAAATATTGATAACTTTTATAAACTATTATTATAGTCTCAAATCCGACATTTATAAACAGTTATTAACAGTTTTTTATTATAAACTTTTTTTAATTTAATTAAACAGTTATTAACAGTTTTTTATTATAAACTTTATATTATAAACTTTTTTTAAAAATTATAAAAAACTATACTTTTATTAATAATTATTTGACAAACATTATTTCCGCCTGGGTTTCAAGAAACTTCCTTCAATCATGTTTTAATACACTTTACTGTTTCTCTACAGACAAATGTAAGTCTTTATGACTTATTTAAAAAGTATTCTGAAATGAAAAAGATTGTACTCATCGCAAATATGCTTATCGTTAAAAAATTATGAAGAAATTCGTAGCTCGCCCAAGGCAATATCTCGGCTTTCCTAATAATTCAAACTTAAAGATTGTTTACCCACCGATATGAATCAGAAAGGCGCACAATTTAACGATCTAAATCATTTATAAGCGCCGATTAATTCCTCAGGGCTTTCCGATAACATACACAAGTTGGAAGCATCGTAAAGGAAACGAGGAAACTACGTCGCGAGCTTTTCCGGTTCTCTGCTCAGTACTCGGAAAATCTTGATCTTTTCGTAAGAAAATTATCCACGTTACTCCAAAGAGGCGTGCCGGGCTCTTTCTTCGGGAGGCAAATCGCTGTGAATGCCTCTTATGTAAAGCGTGAAACTGCAGTCGTAAAATTGTAGCACAGAATTTTAAACTTTAATAAACTTATCGGTAATTCTCGCGGTAATTCCACTTTTTTCTTCTAAAGGAAAAATACGTCGCATAATGTTTTATCAATTTAATTGCAATCAGAAGAAAAACTAATGGATTGTTTAAACTGTATTCTTTCTCTGGATATGAAAAGGAAGTATTATTATAAGACTTTTCAGGGTACCGAAGGAAAATGTAAATGCGCTCAGTAATAGGTATATGTTACATAAATTAATTTTCGTTGGGAATTCTATCAAACTGCATAAGTTAATCGATAATGTGATTGAAAGTAATTAAATGAATGCCATGTTTAATTGCGCATAATATTTAATTTATTGTATAAATAACGCTAAATAAGAAACGACACTTATTTTGTTGTAAATGTAATTAAGATTCCATTATTTCAAATCAATTATAATGAAGCGTTTTTGAATTAGCAGCGATATGTCGCTCTTTAATTTAAAATGAACAACGCCAATCTAAGCTGCAAAGGCCAATTCAGATTGTAAGAGGTTTATTTGTAAAAGATCGCGCTTTAAAATACTAAAATAATTATTTTTAGATTTTAAGTAACAAATATTTAAGTTATACTAAGAATTACAAAGTATATAGTGCACAAGTCTTCCACGTGTCCTATATATTATTTCATAAAAAGTAACCGCAAGTAATTGAATTCAATGTTAGAATAGAACCGGAAATGTAAAAACAAGAGCACAGTACTATTCTAACTTTCCCTGAACCATTAAAGTAAATAAGTATACTTAATATGTCTCTGCTTTTACATTTGAAGACTTTGCTTTTAACTAAACATAAACTAAATAAGACATGCACATTTATAAATTATAACAGTGCCTATTAAAATTTGTACTTATTTATTTTCAATTAATAATAATTAAGAACTAATTAATTTACATTTTTCATCTTCTGAGTTAACCATGCACAAATCTAAGCTTTATAATACGCGGTTACTGTTTAACTTTTTTAATGTAATAAAGAAAATTTATTTAAATGGGAATTAAAAGAGAAAAATAAATTCTAAAAATAAAGAATGATTTCTAAATTTAATCCGATATATTCGATTTAACGATTAATTTAAAAACTACAGAGGAAGATTTACAATTTAATAATTTTTCATATAAAAAAAAAAAAATTTAGCAAACGAGTCTAAGCCTCAAAGCGAGAAATTCATGAATCGGCTCGCCTCTAACGATGCATGATGACGTAAAACTACATGTATACACGATACAAAAGCAGATATATGTAGGGAGAGTGCAGTATAGTAGGCGTAAATGCATGCGCTTGGCAGGGTCGATAGGCGCATGCGCTCAAATTGCCATTGATACTTTGCTTTTTTGTTTGCCAGTCCCTCAGATGCTCCAAAATCTAATCTCTGCAGTCGCACACCTGCAGCTGCAAAGTAGCGTACGTGCATGCGTTCTATATATACTTCTCCAACCTCCCCTTCAGTGCCGCCCCCGCGGCCGTCGCTGTCACCACCTCGAACAAGCAAATTGTCCTTAAAATTTACGTGTCCGAGATATCGGATTTACCTAAACCTAGCGCGTCTTATTCCTTTAAAAGGAGAGTTTTAATGGGTAGTAACGGGCTCACCCGCGAACTGGAATTTAAGGGCGCGAGAGGGACTGGATTCCGAGATAACGAAGTTAATGGGGAGTAGTATAGCGGGGGAGTGTACGGTGCGCGCTGCAGTTTGGACGTTCGGCGGGAGAGCGCTGGTGGCGCGCGGCGGACGCGCGGACCTCTCCGCGGCGGTTCGACTGCATCAGTTGGCGTGTAGCGAGCGACGCGCTCGCACGTATACCGTCGTGCTCCTGGAACCCGTCAGTAACTTGGAAGCGCGCGAGGACGAGCCGACTGCAGAATCTTGTGCTCTCGCAGTTTCCTCCTTGCCTGGGCGTCCCCGCGCTTTCCTCCCGCTTCCCTGCAATCCGCCGACATCGAGGCAGTCCAGCGACTTGGCAGCGGGGGTCGCGGAGGAACGAGTGATGTCGCGGGGCAGGAGGGTGAGAATGACGAGTCCGTCGACGTCGCCGGTGGTGGAGAAGCTCGCGTCCCTCAGCCCCGACGCACCTGCGAGCTCCGGTAGGTACCCCAACCTAATTGCTCGAGCCGCCGCCGCCGCCGTCCACTGCAACATCACCGCGTTATCGACCTGGCCACCTGTCCCTCACCTGCGGCTTTTCCTCTCTTCTCTTTAGAAAATAATAAAAATCTCGCGCTAATGCGGGCCGCGACTCTTTGTGCACGTGCGGCACGGCACTTGGCAGATCGCGGAAGTAATAGTGCGAAATTCAATGAAACCCGCGGGATTTGGAAAGCTGCCTTCGGAGAGGCTCGTAGTCGCGCCGAAAATATATCCACGCTGTCGCGGCAGTTGGTTTTGTTTTGGATTGTTGGATGCACGGGTTCCGCGCGTCGCGCGGTGCTTCGGCTCCTTCGTCCGAAGTGAAAATGTAATGTTTACCAAGCAACGCGGTGTGTGTGCTTTTCACGTTGACTTATATTACCGCTGTGCAAGTCAATCCGGTCGGTGTTGTAACGTATTACTTAATTACTCCGCAATTAGGCGCGATGAGCGACGCGCGCCATTCAGCCTTAGGGCAAAAATTTCTGTTTTTATTTATGCGTTCTCAAAATATTTACTTCGTGATTCAACTAAATCCTCGTTCTCGCGCTTATTGGCAATCGCGCAATTAATAACTGTCATTGGAATTATTGGAATTTCGTAACCAGCGATGCGTTCGCTCTGGTTCAACGAATGAAAAAAAAAAAAATTCTTAATTAATAAGTATACCGTACAGCACGGCATCGAACGAGATTAATATCATCAGTGTTATCTACGTATCTGTCACTAATTCGCGCAATACTCGTCAAGATACATTGCAATGTCAAAAAAAAAAAAGTGGAAAAGGCGGTGTCTCGAGCAACTCGACATCCCCCCGAAATAAAAAAAAAAAAAAAAATGAAGCCTAGAGAGTGCTGCAGGCTCGTAGGGGTCTCTAATTAATTTGTTGCTGCCTTGGTGCCGCTCCAGCTCCGGCATGATAACGAGCCGCTTGCCGCGTTGTTGACACGCTCCGATTTGGCGAAAGGAAGACGCCCCCGATATAGCCCTCGCTCTACAAGTGCCCACTGCTCTGCAGCGACGCTGCTCCTTCCGGAGTGGGACCTTTGTCTGTTTTGTCTTTCGGCCGAGCCGGTATAAGGTGAGTGCAAACGAGTTATACCCTCTGGTTCGCTGTTACATGCATTCACTCTGTCGACGTGCCGTCGAAATTTAGACGCTGCAAGCGAACGATCGTTTAGCTTTTGAGCGTAGTCTCGCTGTGTGCTTACATCACTACCTGCGGTAATAAACTTATACAGCAAGAGCGACGGAGTTTTTGAGAGGAAAATAAAATATTTAAAAGGTAAAGCTGCAGGCATTTTATTCTTTTTTCATTTTTAAACGCACCATTGAATTTAATGATCGCTTAAGTTGCAGGTTGACTTATGAGAGACATAAAGAATTCAAGATAAGAAATACTTTTTAATTTGTCTTTCAATGTCACGTTGAAGAAAATCAAATTTAGTTAGATATAAAGGGAAAAAAATTTAATATAGCAAGGTTGTACGAAGAAGTGCGTGGAATTCTTTTATAATTCTTTTTACAAAGCATTCAATTTCAAATATTAGGATGCACCTGCTCACTTTACACAGAAGGAGTTTCAATGTAAGGTACAATAAGAGGAGAGGTTCCATCATTCAATCACGAATTTTTTTTTTCAAATTGGAATTTTGTTTTATTGCGCTAATTTACAATGAAATCCAAAATTATAAGATTTGTTCCTAAAATTTTTGGAAGGTGTTATTCAAAAACAGGCGGTAAATCTTTGAATTTCATTTTTTTTAACGCTTTTATAAAACGATACCGAGTAATTCTTGATAAAAAAAAAGACTAGGAAAGGCTCTTTGATATGAGAATGTTAGTTTTAAAAAATGTTTTGCTAAAAAACTTATGAGTTAAAAAAAAACTTATGCTTTGCTAAATAGCACACAAAAAATTAAATTGTATAATATTTCTACTATTTAGTTGGTCCGTTTTAATACCTTCATTCAAGTACCTACAACTCGAGGCGTTTTTATACGAAAAATCAAAATGTTAAGGGTTATATAGACTCTAAACACTTATAACTTTCTTCATATTTTCCCGCAATTTTCAACAGACGTCTCGACCCTGCTAAAGAAAAAGCACCAAACTGCTCGATAAGAAAAGCATCGTTCAGGCGGCCTCTTAATCTCCGCTATAGTTTCACCTACATATGCACTTAGACGGACTGTTTCCGCCGCTGCGCCCGCATGTGCTACCCAATCGCCAGGAGTACTACAGCCGGTGGCGCGTATGCGCGCGCACCCGCGGCTGCATGTCTACACCGACGGTATATACCGTGCGACGCGTTCGAATCGATGTTGCACGCGCCGATGAGCCAGCATTCATCCACGAGGGTATGCCCGGGCCGGCGCTTCCGCGTCGCCCGTTTAGCCATTTAATAGGAGCTGCTAACTCGCGAGTATAACGTAGGGATCGACCGTTCCGCGTGTGCAAGTGCCTATTATACGCGTTTATCGCTGAAAAAGCTATAATTTAGCTTCGCGCATCGTACGCTAAGCTTTTTGCAATGACATTCGAGCTTTCCTATCAGGTGATAAAGATGTATTCGTTGTACGTCAAGAATTTGCTATGAGAATCTTGAATTGCGTGAAATGTTGCTGATCAATAGTGATCTGACGTATTATTTCTGATTATGTAGTTGCAAAATCAGTGAGTCAATTTAGTTTCTGAATAAGAATATAAATTGATAAAAATTGCGCTAATCCCGTCTGCACGCCCTCGTGTGCGTCACCGACCACTTAATGTTTTCGACTGACCGTCGCCGAGAAACCAGTCCCTTTTTTGTTTAATTCGTTTTAATATAGAAATCAGCAACCCCGCGTTGGTTAAACTTTCTTTCCGCTTAAGATATCACCGGCGCACTTAACGCAGGAATGTCAAAATCGCTGCGTATCAATGCCGATTTACTTTCTTACTTATTACAACATAATGAAAATGACATTAATAACTTCAAACTTTGAAACGCTTGTCTTACGTCGGCCCCATCGACGGATTTGTGAATAGAGACATTAAAAATATATCAGTGCTGAGTGCATTTTAATGATGCGTCGAAAGCGTCAATAGTTTTTTCATTCCAATTTTTTACAGTTGGCTGGTATTATGCGATAAATACACGCAGGAATTCATTTTCATACAATTAACTTCAATAACAAATAATTCATTATCGTATAGGACAATTATTTAACACCAGCTTTCCAAACAATGCATTCCAATTGTATAAGCATGCGCTTTATAAGAATGTTAACCGCAGCACCGGTAATGTAGCACGAACGGTTTTGTATTTTCACTTATTGCAATTGCTTTTCTTATCAAAATCTGAACGAACAAAATAAATTTCTATCTTCAGATTTTCTTGAAACGCAGCGATAACATTCAAGCGCGTTTCTTAACCTTTTAACAATTTAGATAATTAAATATCAGTTTACGAGTAATAATTTGAGCGTATAAATAAGAAATTAACTTTTTTTGCAACATTTTTTTGTAACTTATTGCTAAATCTCGCACATCATGCATCCAGTTCATTTGACACATTACGGTCGAGCTATAATTGCGCAGCCTCGAAAAAAAAAGTAAATGAAAAGATCGCTAACAAGGAGATTAGTCGCGCGAATTTCTCAGCCAGTGGGCAAGGATAGCGCGACTTCATTGCGCTCAGGTGCTCCAACTACCGTAGCACAACAGTATACTAGCACTTGATTACTCTCTAGATATAAAAGAATGAAATTCAATGTGAAAGAGTGAAATTTCACTCTTTTATATTCAGAGAGTATTGTTTGCAAGAGATATCGAACGATATACATTTCTTTTGCTCTTCCAGTTTCACTTGAACTTACAAAAAGAAGTGACATTCAATTATAAAAATACTTAGATAACAAAAATAGAAGCGTACTATCTAAATACTCGCAAACTATTGTATGTTACGTCTGATTTATCGAGGGTCTGAAAATATGGAGATGCGGATGAAAACCAAGCGTGCGAGGTTCGATCAGCATTTTTCCTCGAAACTTTTCTCCGCGTGATGTAAAAAAAAAAAAAAAAAAATCGCCCGTATAAGTG
This sequence comes from Sycophila texana, assembly GCA_035582955.1. Lineage (NCBI taxonomy): Eukaryota > Metazoa > Arthropoda > Insecta > Hymenoptera > Eurytomidae > Sycophila > Sycophila texana. The sequence goes on along the minus strand of JAWWEN010028809.1, from coordinate 9,053 downwards.
CACATGCCTGCACGCGCAGGCGATCATCTGCATGTCGGCGGGAAACGATTACCCACGTTAAATCTCCTATTACGCGCACGACAGGGAAGCAGACTGAGAGAGAAGGAAAAAAAAGGAGGCTCGGTTGTTGCACATGTAATGTGTGCCGCAAACAGCGATGTAAACAGCCGACTTTGACGGCTTATACATGCTCGATTTGAGTTACGCTGTTGCTTTAAAATATCGCGTAATGCATGTACTATGTAAGTGCAGAAACGACGCCGCAATTTACAATCGGCAAATAAATTTTCGTGCGAGCTTCGACGCTTCGACTGTAAATGTCTGTAGGAAGTAATCGAGGTAATGAATTGGGAGATCGAATGCCCGGTAGTGCAGGCTGCTGTTAATTCACGCGAAACTCTCGCTCGCTTGAATTACCTTAATCTTCGTTAATGTGATTTTTTTTTTTAAATTTAACAACGATTTAGCGATTTTTCATTAAATTTACAATTTTCGGTGTATTATACTGATTTCAATGTTATAATAAAGCGTCACTAACAAGTATTATATGACTACGAAAAAAACGCATCTTTATGAGAAATAAATTAAGCTCGCAATATCATTTAAAAAAAAAAGATGTGCAGTGATTTTATGCAATCACTTAATTCAACGAATAATAAATCTTTCGGCAGTAAAATACTGCTTTGACGTCAGCGATTTTTTCGAAACTTTCAGCGTTTATAAAAAAATAAATCGACGAATGGAGAGAGAGAGAGAAAAAAGTACGTCCGCGCACGAAAAAAAAAACCTTGCCACTCAATTAATTACGATACATACGTCGACTGGGTCAAACTCGACTTCCGAGTGTTGTTCCACAGTGACGCAACGGCCTAACCAGATCCAATAGCAATCATCCACAGCAGTAAGCAAACCATAAATTTCTGTTCCAGACCCTCGTCGGAGGTACTCGTCGAGGCCTTGAGAACGCTTCTACTTTCACACGCTCAGAATGAGGAAGATCGCAGAGACACTGCAGCAGCAGGGCGACTACCGCGTCGACGGGGACGAGGAGATAGGACGCAAAAACGGCGCGAGCTCGCCCGTGACCTCGGTGTCCGGCGCCGGATCCGCCATCCTCGAGGAGATCTTCTACATATCGTCCAAGCGGAGCACCCTCTACAGGGTCAGACTCACCGAGCGCGGCCTCAGCCTGCGCAAGGAGAGCAACTGCGGACCCAGCAAGACTGAGACCATACTCGTCGATGACATTGTCGGCTGCAGGTGACTGCCATTCCTGCTTTCTTTTTTCGTTTTTCGTTTTTCGTTTTTCGTTTATTTTGTAGATTTTCATGTACTGCGCGTAAAGAGGAATATTTTTACGTTTAATCCGAGGAAAATTCATTGGATAAGAGAAGAGAATTGAGAAACAAGAGAAGACTTTAAGCTACGAAGTAAGAAACGAGACGGAGAATAAACCTGTTCGAGTATTTTTTTTTATTTTCACTTTAATACTATCTTGTATATAGCTACAGATTACGATTTCTTTGATTACAATATTAGCGATATGTCATCGTGTGTAAAAAAGAAAAGATACGAGTTTTTTTGTTAGATTGAAGGAAATTGCTAATTGCATGGCAAATGAACATTTATGTTTCTTTAGCGAGAGAAAAACAGTTTTCTTTAATTATCAATGACTTCGCAATTTGCAATTCGTAAGTCAGTTCATTTATTTTAAAAGCATAATTAAAATTCTCCTGGGCACTTCAACGCCGCTAATTATCTTTTTTCTTCAATTCATATAAAACTTGAAACTCTGCCAAAAACACCGCGCTCGAGCTTAACTATCCGGACTGTTCAATTAATAATCATTTTTCCGGAATTTCAAGGATATAAGATGACCACACTACCAAGTACAAAATGCGATTTTAATGCGATTTTTTTTTTATTCTGTGCAAAAATCACATTAAGAACTCTCGAGATTTTTATCGTACAATTTGATGAAAACAGATTATGCATTCTCTCGTCCTTTACGTAAGCTATTTCGTTTGGGAGATTTTGAAAACTCGCTTTTAAATATCGAAAATGTACGTACGAAATGACCGGCTGAACTGTAATGATTTTAGTGAACGGCCTCGGGGCGTGGAAAAAAAGCTTTCATGTGTGAAAGGTGAATGTCGAGGAGCGGCCAATTTCCGCGCGTAAGTGGCACATAGCCGATAATGATTCTGCTCCTTTCATTGACTTAAAGTTAAAAATGCAAATCACTACAATTTTGTGCTTAATATTTTAAACAGTCATATCGAAAAATTAAAATATAGTTCGCACAAAACTTAAGACTAACGTTTATATCAATAATTTTATACTAAAAAAAAACAAACAAATAATCATAATTTACATTGACTTAGCGAAGCTTAACATAACTCTTGTGTGCCCCGGAGTTTTCTCAAACTTCAGCTTAATATCCTTAGTTGGTAAACTCGTTTCGTGCGGAAAAAAGTTTAGCTTCAACGAGATGTGAACGGATAAAAAGCAAAACGTCAACTAGTCCACGTCACCGGCAAGATTTGCCTTTCAACTGAATTCCTTAATTCTGTATATACAAACAAACGTGCACGATCTCGAAATCTAAACCGCAACGAATTCACGTCCGACCAAACGAATCTCAAATTCTTCAATAAAAAAAAAAAAAAAAAAATTCATAAATGAATAAAGAGAAGAAAAAAAGTCAGTCAAGCCATTCTAATCTCCAAATTTGTATGCAGGTGTATGCGTTCGAAGCGGCGAAGCGCAGGCAACTGCGCGTGCGGCCCGGGAGCGTCGAGGGGCCAGCCGCGCCTGGTGGAGTCGACGGAGCCGGTGCTACCCCACGACGAGTACGACACCTCGGCCTACCTCTACATTTACGCTTACACGATGAAGCGGGCGAAGGTTGCGAACAAGGGGGCGCGGCGGCGCGAGCGCATGACCGTCACCCTGAGGTTCCGCAGCTTCGACCGCTACGAGGACAACCTCAGGGAGGCCAGTCGGTGGCGACTGGCCATCAAGTGCCTCGTGAACGGCCAGCCCATACCCAAGGCCTACATGAGCCCGGCCCACCGCAATCTCCATTCTCTGCTCAGCGGTGAGTATGCGGCTTGCACTATCGGCTGCCCTCAGCCTTTAGGGCTTCGATCGTCTTTTCAATAAACTCGTTATACAAGCTGCACACTGGCGGAATTGAATTTTCGGCACTGCATGTAGGTTGCGCACCTGACCTATTAAGGTTTATGGAGAAAGCGAGTTTAGTGGGGTACTTTGGCGCTAAATAATTTACAGTGTACGTAGCGTGAAGGGGTTTCTGGTTTTAAGGAGAAAATTAAAAATTTACCCGATAAGGAACTGGGATTTTAACATTTCTTTTATTAATTTTACAGAGGAAAGTGAAATGATCAAATACAATTTGTCAATTGACTTCTTATCAGCTTGAAGTGTCACTATTACCAAATGATTATTTATAAATAACAATTAAAAAGTAAATAAAACTTGTCGCGATTATACTATCTGCAATGTTAATAGAAAATATTCAAGGCATCATTTATAATGCTGAACTTGATTTTAGTAAAACGATTTAACGTCAGCCTTGCCAGTAGCTCGATTAACTGATAAACACTTTTTTTCTATGAAGTTTTCGTGCTCGGCTTTGAACTAACGATGCGTAATCTCATTTGCAAGTTAAAAACAGTTTTTACGCATACAAAAGTTTGCTGCCTTAATATAATTCTTAATTGTTGTCAACTCTGTATAATTAAATGCTAATTGTTGTGATATTTCAAAACAAAACAAAACATTCTAATGAAAATGTATTGATGACGATGTAAATGGATAGGAAATGTCATTAAAAGGTAATAGTGCATAAATTGGATCTAACAGCTCGTTAGCATTAAGCTCGTGAATTCTCATTCGATGTCTAGCTTTTTCCAACTTGTATTTTGTTTTCAACTGTGAATCTTAAATTTATCTTTAAAAAATACCTGCTATGTGATGTACTTTAACAACGGGATAAAATCGAACATTTCTTAATTATCTCGACGCGGTAGTAGCTTGATATAATTAAAAATAAACAAATATTTATACATAATTGTACACGTTCTTTTTTATAAAGTTTTTGCTCACGAGAATTGAAGAAAATTGTATTTATATTCTGTAATTTTAGTATATACTATTTTTTCCTATTTAATTAAATGTTATCTGCAAACGTGCATCAATAGTAGATAAATCTTGTCTTTGTATAAGCGAGAACCGTTTAGCAAACCAACAAAGTCGCTGCACATATCAGAATTATCTAATGCACTTATTTCCTAATTAATTGCTGCTCATTGTACCGATCTACGTGCGATTTATTCCTCGTCGATACGTAAAGCAGGATTGTGACGCTTTAGAAATCTTAATATGGATGAAAATTCTATTGAAAAGACCGTTTTTCTCACACTTGAAATATTGCCAATAACTAATCTCCTTACATCTTCAGTTAATGTTTCCTCAATGTCATTATTTTTTATCCGACTAACAAAAATTGCGTTGCACGTACAATTGCATGAGGATTTTTATATAAATTTGAATGACATTAGGATTATATTGATTTATTAATTTATCAAATTTTAATTGAACATTAGTGACATTATTTTTTTCTTCCTAAACTTCTTAGTATTAACATCGATACATATTTGTAATTTCGTCGAGTATTTATTCGTCATTTGTTTTCATTAATCATCGTTACAATAATAGAAATAAGAGGATAAGTAGTTCCTACTATAATTAACAAAAATTTTTCCTTATACGTTTGTTATCGCGTGTTTTATCTCCACTTTCTAAGGCGTTAATTACTGACCAACTCTACTACTATTATCTTTATTCCTAAAAAAAATATATCTAAGTTGAAATAATTGTATTATGATCACCTGTGGAAATTATGCTTGTCAGTCGCAAGCGTACTAACACACGTGTAAATACTGCCCGTGAGTACACACTGCAAAGCTAGTCTAAGCTCCCATATAGAATTTTCGAGGCACGACGTCGAGATCCTCCTCCTCGGATCGCGTGCGGCCTGGAAGGAAGTCGATAGCCCGCGGGAGTCCTTGACTCGTGTGCGCCGATTGCATAATTCAACCCGCCTCAACCCCCTCCCCGTCTCTGATTCTGGATAGCGATCCTCTGCCGTTGGGCGCCTCGGTGCCGAAAGCAATCGCTCCAAACGATCGATCTCTAAACGTACGGTTCGCGCAATCTTGGTAGACAGCCGGTCCGATTCTCCCGCATCCTGATAAGTTTACGCGGATTCATTCAACAGTGTCATACCGCTGAAGTGCTGGGCCTTGATTATTTTCGCTGCTTTCTCGAATTCGCTTAAACGATCTATATCTATATAGATCAACGGGATTGTATTTTTTTTTGTAAATAATAAGTAGAAAAGTGTATTTAGAACTCACTATGATGTCTATTATGTATTTTTTTCTTATTGGAAAGGTGAATTTGCTGATGGCTGTTAAGATTTTTTCGTTCTTGCAAAAAGTTTTCTTCGATTGTAATAAGAAATAACAACAAATAGGAATAACGAAATGTGTGATAAGATAAGCTTCGCCGAGTCCATGTGTAATTTTCTTCCGAACAATGACCTATACGTAATTTGTAGTATTATTATCTTGTAGTTTAAAGAATCCTCGTATAAGACATTGTGTCTTGGATTATGTTGGAAATAAAATAGGCCTTGAGTTGAAATATCTCAAGAAGTTAAATATAGTTTTCCCAAAATATAGAAAGAAACGTGGAGACGTGGTTGAGGTTGACTTAAAAAAACATATTGCGTCTCAAAATGCAGTTTGCGATCATTTAAATGTGACGGCTAATCTCAAAGCCAATTTTATCTTGTCTCGAATGCAGAATAAAACCTACTTACGTCGCGCGGCACTGGCTGAAATGGCCCAGTTTTTCTCGTTTGAGGGCAGCCACATTTTACTTATTTATGGATCTTTTTTGCCTTTAAAACCACCGGGAAATCTATAAATAAAGCGGCATGAGTGCGCATAAAAAATACAATCGACAGCTAAAATAGTTATCTGACGACGATCGTATCAATTAATGATGAAAAACAAATTTATTGGTTTGTCGATCTGCATCTAGACTATAAAAAAATCTGAAGCCGATTTAAAGTCAATTAGACTTTGACCCCTTAAATCGCAACAATTATCATATTTTCTTTGATAAAATATTTCTTTTATCTTTTTGTCGGACATCTATCTGTTTCGATTTCCTTTTAGGAACTTCATTTTTCAGGTAATCTTTACTTGTGAATTCGTAAAAAAAACTTTAAAGTCCACGAATTTTTATTGAAATTGAATTGAAACAGAAAATCACTTTATGCTCGTACCCTTTCTGGCTTATTTCAAAACTTTTTCAAACTCTTTCTGTATTTTGACTATATTCAATTCAAATGTTGAAAGATATTTTATTAAATAATAAAAATTTAATTTCGTAGAGCAATAATATGCATTGTGGAAGAATATAGTACTGGATTAAAAATCTATAGGGACAATCTACCCTACTCCTTATTTCGTCGGACTTTACAGGCAGCAATATTTTTCCTTCTTTTTCAAGCTCCTATCGAGCACCATTGTTTAGAGGTGACGTCAGAATTTCGGTCACGGACGATGATAAGACCACTATATTTTAGGGAAACGGTCATGCCCGATGCATGGTCCTTTTATTTTCTGGAGAAAGTAAACATTCTGAACGTCGAATAATTTGTGACCACTTTGATAAAGCTGAATGCAAGTCGCACTCGCTCGCATCTCGGCACTCTCGTCTCAATAGGGCCTCGGCATTTCGTGCTTAATTGTCTTCGAATTAGAGGCGTCGATATCGAAGCGAAAAATCTTCCCACCAATGCACAGCCGCGGTTCATTCAATTCGAGCCTTCGTTGACCCCATCAATGCTTGTTTAGTCGGAAAGAGTCGCCTGTAAAAAATGTCCCGACGTCGATTCGCCCAGCTGGGCATCGATTCATCTTCGGCGCTGAGTTCAATTGTCGTCTTTTTGTTCGCTTCGCGGTTCGTTTTGACGCCGAGTACCAAAATGCGCGGCCAGCAACATGGAATTGTTTCTGGTTTTATCAGATTTCATCATTATTCAATGTAAAACGATGAAAATGGAAAATCAACAATTAATCGGTGACTATTATATTACGTTTCTCAGAATTGCGATGAGTTTCAATGGAACGACGAAATTAACATTGCATGTTTTTTCTTCAATTACAGTAGAGTAATTAACGCAGATGACGATATTCGTGGTCTACAAGGAAAATCCGATATTCTTTAAGAGACGTACGGCTGGAATAAGCAGTTAGAATTCTATTTTTAAATAAATTTAAATAATTACTAAACTCATTGCCCATTGATTTTTTTTTTGTCATTTTCATTATATTTTATTTAATATATTCTTTCAAGAATGGTGAGCATGAATAATGCTCGCGTGTCTGAAAAGAACAAACCACGAATGGCAGAATTAAGATGCAAAATGGTAGTTGAAATATCGTTAATCTTAATAGTGACGCTCGCAAGAAAAAAATTTCCTCGAAATCAATAAGCCACGTTCCCGCCCAGCGATTAACGCAAGGCAAAATTATGCGAATGACAAAATTCACGGCGCGCCTGCCAGTTTACCAGGCTCTTCGCCCACATCGTCCTCTACTCCGGTCGACCTTAAAATTTTCTTCAACCAGCTTTCGAGTCGCTCGCGCGCGCCAGGTGTGCGAAACAACATTTCAGGTTGTAGAGCGTAAAGTCGACATGCGTCACCGTCTCTACGCATTATAACACTTTTTTTATCCTTTGTGTCACTTCAAAAGAGAGTAAGAAAAATCAAGGCGTGATGTCATCAAGGCTCTTTTATATATCTGTCTTTAGAGCGAAAGCTGCATTCGAATTTTAGCGCTCGAATATGCATGAACTCGACGAATTTTGAAAATTTTTTTTACAGACGTTGACCCTGACTTCTTTCTCTTCGGACTTGAGAGGCCGCGTCATTATGTTTATGTGGTCCCGCGAGGCGAGCTGTACAAGTGCCTCCGTTGAGTACCGTCAATGGATAATTTAATCGTCTCGGTGCTGTAGTTGAAATGGACTATGCAGTTCTTAACTTTTTTCCGTTTTTATTTTCTACCAATGGCTTAATGTTCTGGTTTGCTATTTCTTTATCGCTTATATATTTCAAATCGATATCTCGTCTTCGGAAATTAATGCACCAAATAAAAAAAAAATTATTTTATCGTGAAATATTAATTTATTTAATTTAATTCTGCAAGTGTATTTAAATACATGCAATGGTTTCAAATTGTCAAAAGACCCGACGAATTAGGTAGTCCTCTGTTCTAATATTTTCAAAATGCCTCCATGATAACATCTGCCCTCTAAATTTAATCCACCAGTGAACTCCCACTGAATTTCAAAGCAGAAACATACTTTTGACTAACAATCAGTGAAAATTTACTGTTTTTTTTTTTTAGTCAAAAAAGTATTTCACTATACTTCGAAATTTAGTACGATGTCACTGGATTAAATTTAGAGAAATGATAATCCACCTTGTGTCACCATTTAAATATAACAAAATGCAGCTAATTACTACTGCAAAATTATCTTTTTCCATTGAATTATTCTCAGCAACAATCCACTACTGGCAAGCAGACCTCGACTCATCGAACACTCCTCTTCCATTCAACAACCCACGCCTCAGCCGACCAATGACTCGGTATCTCAATAGCCGTGCGAAAAAAGTCTACTGTACTCGTGTTGCAACATTTGAAAAGAAACCTGAATGCGTCTTCACCAAGGCCGAGCCCCCGCGCCTCGTTCAATTTCGATCGGAATTATCAGGCGCCGGTAGAAGCAGCAGCCGAGGCATCTCGAACTCCAAAGACGCACAGACAGACGATTAGTCCAGTAACCCTAGCCATTTTTGAAGAATTTTTGCCTAACCACGAAAAAATTGCGCGAATCGCTTCGGAATATTAAAATAAAGAAACGGTTTAAATGGAAAAGCGATC